>SSNP01000054.1:666859-679829 GCA_006937955.1 Pachypanchax playfairii
GGGGGGGGGGGGGGGGGGGGGGGGGGTTGCTTGTGGTCTCAGTGGATTCACAGGGAAGCCAAAAATATTTGGTCATGTTGTGGCTGTTTGTCTGAGTCATAAAACTCAAATGTATCACTGATTTTCTTCAAGTTATTAGAAACACCTTAAAATCAGCTGCAGGTCCCCTTGTGTCATTTGTGTTGCTTTTCGTATAGTATGCAACAAGTCTTCTCAGAAAATTAATACAAATTACAAGGATTTCTTACAGGTGAATTCTATGCAGAAGGATTTTGTCCAAGAAACTTAGGATCCATGGAAACAAATAGGGCCTTACGTTTTTTTTTTGGTTTGTTTTAGCTTAGAACAATGTGTGTAACATTAATCTGAGACCGTCACAGTAGTTCAGTCAGTCAGAGAGACTCAGGGAAAGAAACATGATGACTTGAGCTTGCGCTGAAGAGTAGCTATTGATTTTTATAGATTCTCTATGAATTAAAATGACAAAGAGGGCAGAATTATAATAAGCTGATGAGAAGTAGTTGACACAAGATACCCAAAGACCCAACCCAAAGATGCAGACAAATGAAACTTCATATCATTTACCAGCACTATCCAGCTGTATAGAGAACAGCTGCAGACGACTTTGTGTCTTTTTAAACTCCACCCAAGCTCCTCGTCTAGCATTTCATCTGAACCCTTTTGGATCAATACAAAGAGAAGACAGATCAGTGAAAAGGAAAAGATCATCTGCTTCTTTTTGTAGACTGTAGGTGCTGGAAAGGCACTTTGACCCCGCCCCCCTCCTTCCCTGAATCTAAAGCCTCTTGGGCACCATTAACACTATGAGAGAGAGGCACTGACTTCCAAGGTTTACTGGAGAGAACAGCATCCTAACATCTGGAAAACATTATGTTGTTGCTGCCCGCGGGTGAAACAAGGGGAGTTGATGACGGGGGAGCGAGTGTGTTTTGTCCAAGATGTGTGATTTTAACAAAGAATGGTCTAATTGCTTTGTTTTGTGAGATCATTAAACCACAACCCCTTGAGAAATACTCTAACGAGAGCAGCATCACATGCTGTAAATGAGTTGAAGGATGATGAAGACGTGTATGATGTACCAGAGGAAGGTTTACGTTCAGTCCTGTATGGTTCTTTGTTCATGAAGCTCGTTTGAAGACCGGCTCATTTGCTCAGCAGCAGGATGTGGAACTCTGAACTTTTGGCAACGGAGCACTCCATCTGAACCTGGTCTAAAACAAGATGGCTTTGTATGTAAGAGCTCCATCCTGCCCCTCCTTTCCTTCCCTCCACTTCATCTGTGCACTGGCTTCAAGGTGCCCCCCCCACACCTCATTAGCCTCAGCAGTTCAGGTCATGGTGCTTCAGGAGCAGCCGTTACCTCAGAGTAACCTGACCTTCTCAAGCACCAAGAGAGCTCCTCCTCTAATCAAGAGCACTTTGACATCTGCAGGGAGACAACAAGAGTCAAGCAAGCTGTCAAGGAGCATCATGTGATCCCACAAGTAAGCTGCTCGCGACAGCATGACATCTACGAAGCCAATCAGACAACTGTTTGGCCTTTGGAACATTTTACTGGTCTGAAATGAGGCCAGCCTCAAAGCGTTGCAGAGCGCTCTGTCAGAGATTCTTATCTGATCAACACAAATTTGATTCTATGTAGAAGCACCACAGGATCAGATGCTTGCTGTGCTAACAGGCTAAAAGGAGCATTTGGTGAACAGCTTAGACCAGGGGTGTCCAACATCAGACCTCGAGGGGTCTCTGTCCTGATGTTTCACTGCTTCAACACACCTGATTCAGATGGATGAGTCCCTAACAGGCTCCTGTACTTACTGAGGATTTCAATCATGTGTGTTGAAGTAGGAAAACATGCAGGATAGTGGCCCTCGAGGCCTGGAGTTGGAAACCCCTGGCTTAGACTTCCCTGGTTGTGTTATTTCCAAAACCTGAACATATATATTTTACTTCCATCTGCCTCAGGCTCACAAGAGACACGGTTTGAATGATCTTCTCCCTCTTCCACCCCCACATCAACCTGTCATCTACTCCTCTACCCACGCTTCGCATCTCATTCCTCCCGTTTGTCCCTCCTCCTTCTCCCTCTGCCCCGCCGTCACTTGGTTGTTATTGAGCAGGCATTTCACAGACACTCCCACCGAGACCAGTGACCTCAGCAGCGGGCAGGAAGTCAAAAGGTTCAAGTTCCTCCTGAGAGAGTAATCCCACACATCTCTGTATATTTGATTCAAGACAGGGGATGATTGTGGGACCATGGGGGTGTGGAGTCTCCACACTGGATGGTTTCTCACTATCAGAATCCTGCCACATCATCGCTGTCATCACATGGCAATAGGCTTCATCTCGAAACCCGAACAGTTTCTGTGAAAGACGAGCTAAATCCAGGTGTGTCCCACTTTCTGTGCAGTGAAACAATAAGAAAAAAATAAACCGAATTAGTAAAGAAAGTAAAGAAAAGGAAGGAGCTTTCTGCAAATAAAGAGACTGTGTATTTTTACTGCAAATGCTTGAAAACAGGGTGTGTGATCATTAAAAGGGAAACAGCTCTATTTCGTTATCGAATTTCCCACATGAGAAAATGATAATTAATTAAAATGATTGAGGGCAAGTGATGGGTGGCTTTTCCCCTGAAAAGGGTCAATAACCTGGACTGTTTGTCTGCTCCTTCCTGCTGACGTTTTGTTGTAACAAATTTCATCAGAGGGAATTGAAATCAACACTGAGTCAACGTCTCACCCACCCACCAGTTCTTATCATGGAAAATATACCACATGTTGTTTTTTCTCTTTCAGGTTGTGTTGTAAAATTTAGGAAGATTTCTTTCAGATTGTAAAAACAGGGAAAGTTGCATAATGTGTTACAGCATATGTAAACAAACAAACTCGGTAAGTGGATTTAAAAGTTGCTTTTGGTAATCTTTGGGATCAACGCTGCTGTTCTGGAAATTTTCGTTGCTGTATTGAGCCATTTCCATTTCATCCAGCTGTGTGGTATGTGAGCGTGTATGTACTGCAGATCGATGAGACATCAATCGAATAGTTCCTGTGTCATGCAATTACACGGGCTCGCAAATGCACTCTAAAAACTGTAGATGCAAATTCTTATTAGTTAGGATAAAAACAGAAAAGTTGGTGAATGTTCTGCAAAAATGCAACAAAAAACTTCAGTCAAAATTATATTTCAGTCTTTGTTAAACAGGCGCTTCCTTTAAAAGCGTTTTTTCTGAGGTTTCTGTTGAATATTTTAGCTCCACAATATATTTTACCTTCATAGGGAGTGTGAAAACAGGTCAACAACTTCTCTTTCAGTTTTAATCTCTCAAACTACACAGGTGGCAATAACACCCGAGTTCTCCCGAGTCCGAACGGCCTGTATCTGTTTCATCACAACTCCTTTGTTCGTTAGTATTAATCAGCTCCCGCAGTTGAGACCACACCTAGCATGCTGCTGGCTAAAAGCTGTTAGCATAAGACGTAGCAAACAGGAAGAGCGAATGTCTGCTGTTGACATGCGCAGCGGGGCAGGAAACAGTATACCTTGCTCTCATAGGCTAGTTTGTTAGCCAATCAGAATCCAGCAAATTTGAATAATGAATACTAACGAGCTTCTGCCGAAGCCTGACGGAAGGAGCCGGAACCACCTGAATTTTAATGCAGACAGATTTAAAGGTCTGTTAATCAGTGTTTCCTGACGTTTTTTAGATATAAAATGTTTCATATTACTGGTTAATACTTAAGAAATAATCACAAAGTCCTGAAATTTGTATGAAATGGCCTCTTTAAAAAAAAAATTCTGCTTTTTTACAAATGAGTTTTTCCATCTTTAGATATTTTTTCAGGAATTTGATGGATTTAAAAAACTCAAACTCGAAACCTTTCCACATCAGTTCAAGTGAATGTCCCTTCCTTTTTATGAAGGAATTTATTTTTACACTTAGCCCATAAATTGTCTGTGTTGAAACTTGGTCTGATGTTTGTTGTTGCGGTTGTTGGAGTTTTTACTTAGAATTTTGTAATTTTGAGTTATTCTTGTCATCGCTTGTGGTCATTTTTTGTTAGCTTCTGGTTTTCAGTCCTTCTCTCTAGTCACTGCCCGTTGCGTCCCTCAGTTATCATCTTCAGTTTATTACACACCTGCTCTCCATCTGCTCAGCAGCTCCTGAGATCACTATTCTCTCTCTTCTTGTTATACTTTCTATACTGTTTGCTTTCTGTGTTTGTTTACTTCACATTCAGATGAAATTCACAGTAATGTGTCACTGAGACGATGTCAGATAGTCCAGTGACATTCAGTTTTTTGGTTTTGCCTTTTGTTTTTGTCATCTTTTTATCACACTTGTTTTTCTGCACCTTTGACCTCACAATACAAAACTCACTGTGACTGTTTCAACACCCGATTCGAGTAAAACACATTTCAAAACGGACCACGTGACGCCAACCTGGTTCCTGTAACAGCATGATACAGTATTAACAGACAAACATAGTTTACTTGAGCCACTACAAGATGTTTGATGTTTACATGGTTTAAATGTCTGACTTTCCTAATTAGCTCAACTTATCCACGAGAAGTTTACCCTCATTCTCCAAGAAGTTTTACACACTAAAGGAAAGATTTTACTGCTACTAATGAACTCTATAAAGACAAATCTGAAACATCCCTTTAAAACACCTGGTTTAAATAAATAAGTCATTAACAGGTTTCTACAGAACTTGATGACAAGCTGTTGAAGTTGTTCATTCCTTTGAATCAGAGGTGATGAAGCAGAAAGAACATACAGGATTGTGCCTTCGGGACTGGGATGGGAAAACCCTTATCCAGAGTTTGACAAACACAAATTAAATTAAATTAAATTAAAATCAAGAAGAACTTAGGGTTAAACACCTGTTGCACAAAAAAAACTAAACTGAAAAAAGGAGTATTGGGAAATCTCTGCGTATTTTTCGACCCTTTGGCAGTTCTGCATGAGAAATTTTCGTACCACCATGAACATACTGCCATGGTGTTGAGAGCACTTTGGGGGAAAAAAACACCTCTTTACTCAATCAATTGCTCCATCTAGCAATGGAACCTGAAACTTTATTACCCAAGAAGATGTGGACACAATTCTGTGGTCAGATAATTTAACGTTTTAGTCCTTTGGGAAAGTGATGAGAAACAAAATCCACTCTGTTATCAGAAAAAGATGCAGAAGACTATGACAACATAGCGTCGCTTCAGTGCTCAGGACACGGGTGACTTACATGTGTGGGAAAATTCTGTAGATGCCGAGGTGAAGATCCGAACCTTAGAGACACACATCATGCAATCAGGGCAACTGTTTCCAGAAGAAACGTATTTTCGGATTATGCCAGACCTTATTTTGAAAGAATTACAACCACATTGCAGCTTCAGAGTAATAGAAGGTTTGCCTGCCTTCCAGATTTGTCTAATAGAAATTACAAACATAACAGATGAGCAGATGAAATTTGCAGTTCAGGAAGAATGGAAGCTGATTTTTCATGTAAAACTGCTGCAGCTGGTATCTTCACTATCAAAATAATAAAAGGCACTATTAACAAAAAGTTTTTTGTTATTTAACATCTTGTTTTGTGATTTTTTTTTGTGAAATAACTTTTATTTGAGTGCATTACTGGCATCAGATTACAGATTTTTACAGACTGACAACAGATTTTGTCGGTAAAATGTTCTGAATTTTCTCCTCTTGTGCGGGTGTCCACAAAAATACAGATTTCTGTTGCTGGTTTTTCAGATAACTCCTCAGGTTTTCGTACAAATTTGTTTCACATCCTGTAAGTAAGTAACTCCTACTCATAACTAGTTTCATGGTGCCAACTGTGGGTAAGTTACAACAGGTTTGTTGTTTTTTTTATGCTGACAGTGCAGAACAACACTCCAGTTCCACAGAGCTGCTTTGCCACTCCTGACTTGTGAAAGACAAAGACGTATCCTGTCAGAAATCCTGTTGGAATTCCATGAAAAAAGAGAAAATTTCACTAGAAGCACACAAGACCAGGCAAAAAAGCAATGTAGGGTGTGTAATGCATGTCTGTTTGTGTTTAGTATGGGGTGTATAATGACTGCGAGCAGGGTATCAAGACAGCTCAGTTCATCCCAGATCTTAGCCTACGGGAACATTGATGGGTTTGTACCCAGATGTGTGGGAGGGAGACAGAGAACAGTCATATCCAGTGTTTGTTGATTCTTTCCAGCTCTTCAGACGGTCCGTGCTCATCAATAAATCTGACATACTTCCAGGGATTTGGCGACTGTGACCCGATTATTTGAAAACGCAGACAACGAAGCAGTATGACTTCAGAAACTGCTTTTGTCTGCATCTTCATGCACTTTTTGAAACATGACTGCTCAAAAAAATAAAAGTATGGGCAGAGAGAAGCGTTAAAGTTGTATTTTTATCCCAGACTTATCGTTCAGAAACAAGAATGCAGAGATAAAGTGCTGCAGCTTAAACAGCACCACATGTCTGTGAGGCCGACTCACATCACAATCAGCCTTCTCTAGAAGTTCACTGGGATTCTGTGCCAATATTCATACTTTGGTGAAACAGAACATTCAGATAGACAGCAGTGAGACTGGGAGGGTATTCACTGATAAACTTTGAACCCTCACAACGAGAATGTTCAGACTTTGTAGCAGGGATGTGCTGCTCTTACTCAGCAGCCAGCAGATAACCACTTTGACACAAACGCCATGCTTTTGAAACATAGTGTAATTAGACATTTATTTGGAATAGGATCATCTCTGACACCAACAGAATCAAGAGAGTTCTGAATTTGACTGTGAAAGAAGGAGATTGTCATAATCAACATTAAGGATCATAAAGCCTGTGTGTACGTGTTTCACATATAGACTGAGGGAAAGAGGACAAGTGATAAGGAAAGCATGTGAGTATGTTGAGATAAGTGCAGGTTCACTGGAGTCTGGATGCCTGAGGGTCAAGAAGGTCAGTACTGATGAAGAAACATGGAACGCCGTGAACTGTTGTCGTGTGGGAAAACTCGGGGAAAGGAAAGGGGAATATTTTCAGGTCTGTTTGGGATAATTGAAGTGCGTCCTTCAGCTGGAGTGTGAGTCAACAGAACACTGGTCATACAGAGAGAAGGAAGAAAGAAGAAGAGGAGGGGAAAAGAAGGAGATTTGGTCCTTCAGCAGGTCTGGTTCCCATTAGACCAGAGGCCTGGGGTCGGTTTGTTTGTACAGGCAGAAGGTCCCAAAGGAGAGCTCTAGCTGCCTGATGTTGCTCCTCCCAAATGGGCCGCCATTGAGGGAATATCAGCTGCACTACTTCATTCTTTTGGCCTTCTGTCTCAGTCCCCTTTTTTTGCGTCCCACCCATTTGGAACAAAGTCCAAACTAATCCTCAGAACTGTTTACGGATGTTCTCTGTTTATGTGCTAGACATGAGATCTGCACTGAGAGTTCCTGCGAAGTTAATAATCCCAGACATGAAATAAATTTGTTTCTCCCATGTGAGCCCAACCTAGTGTATAAATTAGCTCACCTGAGTGCGTTGAGCGTGCAGAAACAGGTCTATCACTCTGGGCTACTGCATCAGCACAAACACACGGATCAATAAAACATCTTTTTCATTTGTATTGTTCAAAACTTGGTTGTGTAACAGTTTTTTTTTTTCCTTTGGTCTGAACTGTGTCATGGAACATTTTCCCAGCATGCAACTTTGAGGCTCCTTCCTTGTTATTCGCATTAAGTTCTGCAGCATGAGGGGTTGACAGTAAAATGGCTGTTAGCAGAAAACAGTGAGGAGGTCTTCACTATGTGAACTGTGGGTAAAAAGACGTGACAACAATATGACCACATACAATAACACTAACAGTTAAATAAAGAAGAAGGTTAACTTTGACACCAAAGCGCAGCAGCAGATGAGGCAGTAAAGACCCGTGCGCAGTGACTCAGAGTGAAACAGAGGTTGTGGGGGTTGTGGTAAAAAAGTGAGGAAGTTGTCATCTGTTGAATTTGGGTGCATTAAAAAATCAGAGGAAGGTTGGTGAAATCAGGGGGGGGCTCGGGGAGAGAAAAGGGGCGGGGGGGTATTTCTCTCTTTGTGCTCCAGAGGGAGCAGCTGGGGAGTGGAACTGTGATTTATGAAGACCAGAACTTTGCAGCAGGTTTCACTGGTATTTGGTGCTGTTCTTGGGAATGAGGTGGAATGTAGATGAAGAAGAGGTTAGAGGCCATGACAGTCCCTAAGCCCGTTTAAAAACAATATTTCACTGAAGCCATGACATCAGATTACATCAGAGGAGTGATGCTACAACATTAGTGAACATATTAGTTTCCTTCCAAAGATGCTTTAAATCAAATCTCGTCTGAAGATCATCAATTATATTACAACATGTTCTTTTAGATTCCTTGTGGTAAGTGATGAGCTTTTAATGTACAGAGCAGATAAAAAACAATAACAATATATTAATTATTTATGGGAATCATTGAAGTCTCAGTACAAGGAGCTATTTTATCATCTTTTTTACATGATTCAGAAAAATATCTAAACAGTATTTTTCAAAAACAAAATCGAAAACTGACTAAATACCTAACACCGCAAAATTAAAGCCTCAAACTCTTTTTTTTTTTCTATAAAATATTCAAAATGACTAAAACACTTGGTTTCCTCTAATTACCAGCTTGTGGATTTGATTATTATTCTAAAAATACGAGCTATTTACTTGTTTGTGCGTGTTTAAGATCTGAGACGAGGCTCGGGTCCAGATTAGTTAAACCATCTGAAGTTAGTCAGAACTGCGTCCTTGTTTCTACTTTACCATAAAAGATCTGTTTTAGTTTAGTCAGATTCCTGCCAGTCACAGAAGAATTTGTACAAGCTGTTGATTAAAGCCACGTTTCGTGTTTTCCTATCCAACAGTGATTTTCATCAGTTTTTATGGAGCATTCTCTGCAGCAGCTGCAGATTTGCCAAATTGAACATTTTTACGAGTGACTACATGAACTCCCCAGACTTTGCATTTCCATCATCTACCTTAACAGTCAGATAGATAAATGCTTTTTGTGTTTGTTACAGTGGATGGCTTGCATTTTGCATATGCCTGCAGGGTAGATAACTATCCTGAAGTCTTTCTGTTTTATTGTGCACATTTGGAACACTCTAATAACATGACTCACAAATCAGCAAGCAGAACCAGACTTGCTGGCAAGCAGCAGCATGAGTTACGAGTCATCATTTTGTGAAAACTTTACTCACTGTTGAGTGTATTCGGGGTCAGCAGATCTAACGAAGCTGCACTGCCTTTGAAGGTGTTTTTGAGAGACGTGAAGTAAAAGGGCGTCATGCTGAAGTCTTCATGTCTCATCGTGGACTTCACCTGGGGAAAAGTGATGGGTTGTGTCAGAGAGTGGGTGATTAGTTAGTAAGGACATGAGACGTCACGCTACATGTTCAGTTCTTGAGTACGTTGGTGGAATCTGGGGCTGCAGTTGATTATGTTTATGCATCAGATGAGAGCAGGTTGTTCAATATGGCTCCTTTCTCTATCTGGTTACTTTTACAGTGCCATTGTGTAAATATTACCAGTTTTTTTTTTTTAAAGCTGCAGGGATGTTTTTTCCTTTTACAGTAACTGCCTGTTTTTGGCACATTTAATGTTTTTACAAGTTGCAACCCAACACCATAAACCTTCGTGTCAACATCAAGTCACTGATGTTGACACCAACTGGTTTGAGTATTAATATTCATGATTTATTTCTGCATGTGGAGAAATAAAAGAAACAAAAACTTAATAACGTTAAATCTCTAATTGCACGCAGGGCTTTTATTCTTGTGAACCCTGTATTAGGAGTTCACTGGTTAAAAAGTGCTTAAAACATGGCAGGATTTAGAGATGACTCATACAAATTATCAAAACAAGAGCATGTCTTTTGCAAACTTTCACATGCATCAATTGAGTGAATACTCATGTGATCTGAAGAGTCATTAAGCTGTACACAGAACTTGTAACGCAGAGTGGATCATTTAATGCGTAAATCATTGTCTTCTTCCAATCCCTCATGCTTGTTAAGACATGAAAACATAATTATTGTCAGTCTTGTTTTCTGGGCTACTGTGCTTGCAAAATAAAAGCGATGCTGCTCAAACTTGGTGTCATTTTTTTATACAAACGATTGGGTCAAAAGTCAAAACACACAATGGTGTGGCTGCAGCAGCAGGTGTCAACAGGACGGTTGGAAAACGAGATCAAACTGATATAAAAAGGGACAAAGTGTCTCTATTGACTTAGATTAAAAAAAAAAACAGGTTAAAGAGTCTGAACAGTCAAATATCTCATGACAAAAACTTGATGCTAACTTGAATTGAAGTCAAACATTACATGGGCTGTTCCAGCTCTGTGGAGTGGAATTTTGTCAGTGCGACCTCGGTGGAGTGAACAACTGGAGGTGTTCCAGCTGCAGCCTGTAATAAACATTGGGGAGGAAAGTGAGGTGGTGATGGCAAGAATGTGTGTAGATCAAAGTGTTGTTTCCCTGGGTGGCGTGTAGAGCTTGACCACAAGGGAGGCAACAGCATGCAGCCAATAAACCTGGGAAGATCCCTGTCTGGTTCAAAGGTGATTCAAAATGTCACAATAAAAAAGAATTTCAGATTAAAAGCAGTTGTTTTGTGATACTCAGTTAGGATTTACAAAAAAAACCCCTCCCTTAGAAATCTCTAACTGATCTTCATATTGGAAAATTACCTCATATAAATTACTGTTGAGTCATTTTCTCAGACTGGAAACTAATTTACTTTCAAGCCCTTATGTGATTGTGATTCTTACATCCACACCCAGACACACAGTCTGTCAGTGTGGCGGTCTGGCTCGTGTTCTTTGGGTTTTATTTCTGTGTCAGACGTGACGACCGAAGTGCTTCAGGCTGTATCAGGAAAGTGTGAGATCTACACTCCTGCTGCCCTCTTGCATCTCTCTTCACATCCTTTGTGTTTCTGTTTATTGTACATTTTACTGCCTTGGCAGCACCGTTCTGTGATTGTTCACTTTTAACCGGAGGCATAAAGTTCACGTCAGAGTGCAGCTGGATTAAAGTAATGGCCAGTCCCTGATCCCTCTTATCTGATGACCCCTTCTGCATTGACCCGGCAGCCGAGATCCAGCTTCCCTTTGGGAAGTCAAAGATTGTCTCCTCCAGAAAAAACACACACACCTTTTGACTTATACGTCAGGGCAAATGCCCTTTTGTAAACACACTTTTCCAAACAAATACATAGTTCTCTGCCTCAAGCAAAAACATGAAGAGAGCATCTTATTGAGTCCATCTTCTTAATCTCAGCAGCGCAACATCCAAACCTCTTCAGGCAAGAATCTAGTCAGTGCAAGCTTGACCTGGTTAAAAAAAGCCTGTTTTACACTCTATTAAGCAGCCTGACTTCCTCCTCCTCTGCCTCAGACATCCATCTCTCTTCTATTTCCTCTTGCTATCAAACTGTTCATTTACTCCCTTTGTCTATTTTATTTAATCTTAAAATCATCATAAATCATCAGCATAAACAAACAAACACCGAAGGCTAGAGTTTTCTGCTGACTGTAGTGAAACATCTTTGCATTTGGTTTTTTGCCACGGCCGCACAAGCACGCGGCACTCTCTGAAACCCCACGTCAACATCACTTAGCACCTGCTTTTCCTTTAGCAGATGTGGTCGCGAATTTACATTACACAGCATAACTAACCGGTTCTGATCATCTGAATAGAGTTCAAATCCCCCATCACTTTCCGCCCCTTGTGCTCAACTCAGACAAAAGAGAAAGACATTTTCAGAACAACTTTCTTGCATTTTGGAATCGGCTACTTCATTTATTTTTTAATAATATTAATAATGTATATTTATATTGTAATAAGCACATGCATTTGCTTACCTAAAACAAACATTTTCATCTAATGAAGGAGCTAGTAAAAATGTTAGAGGGGTAGCCGGTTACGGCTGCCATATGGTTTCAGGTCAAAACAACAGGTTTAGTTGTCCCCTCGGCAATGCCACAGTGGATTGAATGACAGAAATCTTATCTGCAGCTGAGCTGGATGTTGTTTCTTTGTTCTGCTGCTTTGAAAAGACTCTTGTTCCACAACTGCCAAATGACAGTTTGACCACAGACCAGACTAGTAGTTGCATCACTTCTGCTTCTATAGTGCAAAAACAAGCTTTGGTTTAGGAAGCTAATGGAAAAGATTTTAATGATAAATGTGTGGATTTATATTTGTTTTGTTAAGGGTATTTGAGTAAAGCTCTATAAACATTGTTCTAATCTGCAGGAAGCCACAGAAGTCATGACTTTAACCCCCACTATGAATGTGTGGGCCTCATGCATGCTTTTTTTTTCTACAAGTGGACCAAAAGCTCCTGTTGACAACAGATAGCCAAAACTAAAATGCAACCAGAACAGAGGTAAAGGGTTCAGTCTTTTTATGTGTCACTGTGTAAAACAGTAACTTGATGCTCATTACTTGAAGAATCATGAAATATTGTAAAAATGCCCAAAAAAAAAAAAATGAGAACAAAGCAAACAAGGAATCAATTTCTGCAAGAAAACTGCTCCAAAAAGCCTTTTTGTTGTTGACACGAAGGATCAGATACAATAAGATATTATCAGTGTAATTTATCTTTTTAAAGGTCATCACTGACAGATGAGGCTTATTTCTTCATGCGTGAATAAATAGATGACCTGAATGCAGACATTGAGTCAAATGTCAACACAGTTTGGTGAACATATCAAATCTCTTTTTTTGCTGAATAAATTTTTCTAGATATTTCTGAGATAGGCTAATGGATTATAATAATGGAGGGCAGGATAGAGGTGCAGAGACATGTGACACAGCAAAAACCCTGATGGACCAACTCTCCACCAACACTATTGTGTATGTGGGGGACCAGAGACAGGCCTTTATTAAGTTACCCCCCCCCCCCCCC
>SSNP01000054.1:679839-692003 GCA_006937955.1 Pachypanchax playfairii
CCCCCCCCCCCCCCTATTTAAATATTACGGGACTTTAAGAAGTGATATGAATATTTTTATTTTATTTTGAAATTAAAAAGGGACTATGTTCTGTAAAGTTCATATTGGGATGTTTATGTACATTTATGTTAATAATTGTAATGCTCTTGCAGAGGGAGAATTAAAATCAGGAGATCAGCTCAGACAGGCACGGAGGGCAGCCAGGGGTCCTAAATGTGCAGGTAGTTTTATGTGCAGTTCAGCAGGCCATTGCAGCCACTCGTGTAAAGCACGTCGGATTTATGTGCCTTTTTCCTGCATTTTCAGATTAAAAAAGGACGTTTTGAAACACACATGCACGCCTCGACGTCTCTTATTGTCCGGGTGTGCAACATGTAATTGGTTTATTTTAATCCCAGAATATTCTTGTTGTTTTAACATGATGAAAGAGTGTTTATTCTATTTTTACTGTGTCTCACACATTGTAAGGAAATAAACAGACTAATTTGAGCTCAGCAAAGTGACTGTGAGAACAATATCTCAAATACAAGCATCACAGACTAAATCTTAATACAAACTATATAAAAATATTTAGAGCTATAACAGAACGCATCTACCTGTTAGTGCATCTACAAGCAGAACCAGGAAGTGCATTTTAAGTCCGGGTTGCTTTTTATGCATCAGAGACAATTATAGCAGATCCTTCCTTAGTGGCTCAACTTCCACATGTAATTTGTGTTTGTAGAGAAGCAGTTGGTTTTGTTTTCGGACTTGCAGGTAATACTCAAAACAAACATGAGGAAAACGGTTGGAGCCAAAAGGATTTCCTTTTAATTTATAATTGATACACTGGCAGTTGCATCTGCCGTCCAACTTTATTTGCTGAAGAAAAGAGAATAAACAGGGAATGGAAAGTCCCCGTCTCATGCGACACAGAGCCTGAGAACAGATAGAATTGGCTGTTAATGACTTCCCCAGTGTAATCCTGTATCTAAAAGCAGGAACACAGAGTATTGAGCTGCTGAGACCACTTTGCCTTTTTAGGTCGTTTGCTCTTCGAACAAAAAAAAAAAACTTGAGAGATGAGTAATAAAAACAATGTGGCGTCGTCTCTTTGTACGTTCGATACATCAGTTTCTGTTGCTGTTTAATCTCAAACATGAAATCTGCTCAATGTCACGTTCTGGTAAGTTCAAACGTAGGTCGAGAGACCACACATTCTCTGTAGATGACACAGTTTCTTGGGCTGCCTGATGTGAATTTACAGGTGGCGTCATCATGATGAGGGTTCAGAACTTAGGGGAAATACTCTTTATTTTATTTCTGGTAATGAGACAGCTTGGTCTTTATGCTCAGTGTGAATGACAAATAAGAGTTTCGGAAGCTGTGGCATCGGTAAAATCTAAAAATTGTTGATATCCTTCCGTAAGTAAGAAATAAGAAGCAATAAAAACCCACAACGGTCGACGAAATCACTTCAAAACACCTAAAGGTGTTTTGGCTCACGGCTCATGAGCGAACCTCTCCAGCTGTCTCAGTTTTGAGGGTTTCTCCTCTAAACTGCATGTTTCAGCTCCCTCCAGTAATTCTTCAGGGTTTAGATCTGGGCTCATAAAAGGCCACTTCAGAACTGTTTAGGGTTTTTTTTTTTTCTCTCAGAAGCTTTGTGGCTTGTCAATATGCATTATGGTAAATACCAGTTCTGCTTTTTAAAGATTTGTTTTCAATAGTGGTGTTCTCTTTGGTTGTTTTCCATTAAGTCCACTTCGGCTCAAACAGCAATGCGATCTGACACCGAAGTTCCTTCATGTTAGAGTTCACCTCTTTATCTGTTTGGAAGTTATTCTGAGCTTTTTGGTTATGTTTTATATTATCTAGTTTTTAAAGTGAAGTTTCCTCCTGCAGCCACATCCATGCAGGCTGCAGACTCCCTGATCCTCTGAGTAATATATGCAAATCTCTACATGCTTTAAAGCTCTTCTTTAACTTTCTGCATGTCATGATATCAAACAGTAAGGATATTTCACCTTAAATGGACTGAATACACAACTGTCAGCACATGTGAAACTCGTTACAGGACATATATTAGTTTAATGTGTCAGATTATTTTCAGTCTTTTCTAGTAGTGCCATCATTTTTTTCCAGGACAGTTTCATTAGTTTATTTTTTTTAACTATTCAGCTGAACCACAATTCAAAGGCAATTCCTGATTTTCATTAGAATTTTCAATTTTGCTTTTTAATATTACTAGTGACAGTTTCAAGTTGTTTTGGTGAAGTTTTTCTTTCTTTAATAGAAGTGTAGCAAAAGTTCCTACAGATTTAAACCACAACAAAAACTTTATGTCACTGTTTACTGTAGATATTTGCCTGTTGATGCATCATTTAGTGTATAAATGGCAGGTCTGCAATGTTGACACCACAACCTGCTTGTAATGAGCCTTTCATACTGGCCTTTAACATCACAAAGCATAAGGATTTATTGTTTATTCTGCACAAAACACTGTAAAGTGAATTATTTCATGATGTCTGCAGTGCAAAGCAGTCAAAGTGTTTTCAGTTTGGAGAATCTGGATAAATTCTCATGGAGGCGTCTCCAATATTCAGAAATAGACTAATTTACAATAAATGCCTAAAATCTCAAATGTTCAAACATCAAAAACAATTTTTGTCTTTAAATAAAATCCTGTTTTGTGGGTTTTCACACTCTATTAGCATTGCATCAGATAGTTTTTTGATTGGATACACTCAACTGGGTCCATGATGCAATTTCAGTTTCACACGGAACTTCTTGCAATGATCCACAGACTGTGTCCTGACACCAGCAGGCTTCAGTGAAAATAACCACAACTGTTTGTAACACTAAAGTCAGAAAGTGGGAACAGAACTTCAAAGCGATTAAACTGTTGAGGTCTGTGTTTGATAATGTGGAAGCCATCGATATGAATAAAACTCTAAACTGGACGCCTGTTGCACGGAATTGAAACTGACAGATCCTGTTGACAGGAACAGACGCTGTATTTTAGAGACGTGCGGCTGAAAGTTCCACCCACTCCTTCACACGTTAAACATATACATGTAAATTTCAACTAATGAAATATGTAAACATAGAAATCATAAATGTTCAGACATGCAGCAAAGAACTATGAGAACTAATAAGAGACAACACCTGAAAAAAAAAAAAAAAAAAGATTTCTGAGGAGTATTTTTATTTTCAAAACAAATCAATGTCCCTCTGATTTACATGATAGAATTGTACAGAATTTTAATGGAGTGAGCCGTACGGGGCTGATGAAATTGTGGCGGTTACAACTTCCTCTTTTCATTCCCAGGCGCAGATTTGATTTCTGTTTATGATGGAAATTCCAAAAAGCAGCTGTTTGTTTGATGTCGTCATGGGAACTATAATGACTCCAACTTCTGCAGGTGTGACACCAATTTCTCAGAAGTACTGCTTTCATGCCTATTTTAAAAACACAGCTAAAAAGCAACATCAGCTCGACTATAACAGTCATGAAACATTGTCATCCCAGAGATTTTATTCTGGCTCACATGGGCCACACAGCCATTAGCATATGAAGTCATTCTCATCAGGGATGCTGGAGGTTGCTAATAACAGCTGCCAGATGTGCAAAGTCTCTCAAGCCTGTGCACATTCTCACAGACAATGGAATGCTTGTGAGGAGCCCCAACAGGAAGTGAGGTCAGAGCTCTTGACCCCTCCCCTAAAAGCTCAGTGTGAATCACAGCAGTGGGGCAGCTTTAGAGAAGCAAGTCCCTGAAAGTGGGCCATAATAAACCTACTGACAGTGAGCCGTCAGTCCATAAAGGCTTCCTGTAACACATCCATTAGCTCAATCAACTTACTTACTCCTTGGGTTAGAAAAAAAAAAAAAAAAAGGGAGAACAAAAGCTTTCAGATGTTAAACTGTGAAAGTAGACTTTTCCTATTAAGACTCAAACTTTAAGAGATTTTTGAACACTGACATGGATGTGGGTGTTTTCATGTCTGAACTTCTTCCTTTCAGAAGAAGAGAGAAGCTGCTTACATGTTTGCTGTGGGGGTGGCAGTGATGATGTGTTTGGTAAGAACAACGGATTGCACAATGTTTCACTCACTAATGAAGCATAAGCTCCGATCACGAGAGTCAGTTTGTAAAGTCCTGACAGAGACTCATCTGGAAAGTTGCTTCACTGAGAAAGGTGGGCTGTACGAGGGGCTCAGAGTGTTTCCCCCTCCAAAACACGCTGATGTCATTTACTCAAGTCTGACTCAAAAACCAGCAAATACAAATCAGTGAAATTTATAAGAAATGCCATCTGTTTGTGGTCAGTCTCATGGTGGAAGTGTATCTGAAAGTTACTGTGTCACGCAGCAAATTCTGTTTTCACAAAAAAACCCTTTCATTTTTCATTTTCCTTTTTGTAGGTGTGGAAATACCCCAAATTTTTCAATCGCAAAATCAAGCAGTTCATGCATTTCAGAAACCTACAATACCTAAAAAGTACATTTCTGTTGCACAGAAGCTGGATGTTTTAGATGTTTTGGAAGCAAAGGAATACATCTGATAACTTCTTCTTGCAGACACATGACATCATAGCCACTTGGGATGAGTTTGGCTTTCAGGATAATGACTGTGGAGACATTATCTACCATAGAGCCTCATTCACTAGAGACAACACCTGCAGTCTCAGACACAGCCCTGATGACTAACGAGTTACCTTCACCTCACCCTCCTTATTACACCTATAGATCCATGTAGAAAGACAGGAAAATTACTGCTTTTCAATTCAGTGTAAACAGAAAAAAGAGAAGTTGAATAAAAAGGAAAAAAAACAGGTAAATAACCGTTAGATTTTGGTTTCATCACAGAGACAGCCCACCAGCCTTTCTGAAACTAAAAGGTACTGATTGATACATGAGTTTATGTTATATTTTCTAAACGTCATGTAAAATAAACACGTTAAAGGAAATTAGAATATATATTGTATAAATGTAAATGCAATTAAAGAGGAAGAGCTACAGTATAAAAGTACATGTTACAGGCAGCCCACAGCTGAGTTGTGCTGTTTTTAGAACAGGTCTGTCAGCTTCTGATGTGGTCTTGGGGGGCACCATGCAGGTGACCCCTGGCCCACATCCTAAAACTAAAACGACTGTCATAGCAGTTTCTCAAAGAAACAGATCTAAAATGAGTTGAAATGTGTAAAGCTTGGATCATGCTGGGATCTGCAAGAAGAAAGGAAGTTAGGAGGTGGAACATCTGGAATTCATTTGTGTGTCGTAAAATACTAAAAAAAAAAAAAAAAACGTCAAAAAACAACCTTAAACAGCATTTTCCAAATGAATTGCTGTCCACCAATCTGTTAAACTGCTATAAGACAGAGAAAAGGCGCAGCTCTTTGTGGAAACGATGTTTCCACACATCCCACTCCATCTCCGTGTGGGTGGGTGTGTTTATGTGAGCGTGTGTGAAAGAGAGAGAGTCTATTGTGTGCGCGCCTCTCTGACGCGCACAGCCCCGTGGAGTCGTTGTTCACAGAGAAGAGCAGAACAATCAGACAGACGAGAAAGAGAAATTAGACTTTTGATTTTCTGTTTGACTTGTTTGCTTCAGTTCCCGTATTTTCTAAGGACTCGTGTTTTCGCTGACCGGTAGTTATGGCTTTCCCACTGACTAGACGTGACATGCGGTCTAGTCTTCCTGCAAAGTTTTGATTGTCATCGTTGACTCGATCTCTGAGCTGAGGACAGCTGAAGTTTGGGAACCCGGTGAACACGTGTGAGGACTTTTGGACATACAGTTTTCGTTGGAGCGTTTCTTCGCTGCTCTTTGCGCATTTCTCATGGGGTAAGTTGTGCCATCTTCTCAATAAAACTCTAAGTAAAACTGTGACAACATGCTGCAGCAACACAACAAAAGGCTTTGCGCTTCCCGTGGCGACTTCTGCAAAGTTCTCTTTGCTTTATATTTAAATAAAATAACTTTTTTAAGTAAAACGTCCCCGCCAGTGTTTTCCCCCTTTTTTCCCGGAAATCGATGCGTTAATTTTCAACAGAAAAAAACTCAAAACTCAATTTGCCATTGAGTCACAAGCGCTCAAATGTCAGCATGATCTTCCACAACAACTCCACTTTGCCCTTTTACCCATAGAACGCTGTTGTTGGCCAACCAGTATTTTAACTTATAGAAATAAAGGCAGTATGATGTTAATTATCAACACATAAGCCCATAGACGTCCATCACGCGCGGGAGGGGGCCAGCAGGATGAACACCCCCACCTTCCTCCCAGCTCTGACCCCTCTGACGCTGTTGAGGCTTGTTCATCCGTCACTCTAAAGAAAGCATTGTATTGAAAGGATGTATTAATAAGACAAAAGCCCCCATTATCCTCGTGTACAGGAGTTAATCTCAGGGGGTTAGAATTGGGTTTCTTGGAGAAAAGCCAGCTCACAGCTTCAAACTTTTCAGATTACTTGATTTTTTAATTTTTTTTTATCATGATGATTCAGTATTTTAGTTAAATCAACTGTTTTTGTCTCATAGAATTTAAAGTTTGCTTTTAGATTAGAAAAAACTATTCTATATTTATTCTCTCTAGAATAGTAAATCATATAAATGGAAACGGAGGTGTCGCCTCTTCAGAAGTTCTCCTGGGAAAATCCTCAAGTCACGGTGTGATAAGGAGATAAGCTGGAGGAACTAGTGTTTATTGCACTGATAAAAGCCCTCATCCTTCATCCTTCAGTCTATTTGGTGCTTCGTCTGCACAGTCGGCACGGTGTGATGTTCACTAACAGACTGCCCAGGCTTGTGATGCCATTATCTCACTTCCCTTGTGGTATTAAAATTAAAAAAAAAAACTTTAACATGCATGGAGGCTGAAAAGCCTGTTGAATTAAAATTGCCAAATGTTTTACTGTGATAAGATCAAGTAAAGGGGGGTGAGGGGGAAGCACTGTCAGCAGAGTTTAGATAGGACTATCAAGTGTTGAAGGACCTGTCAACAGATTCACTGGTGCTAGTGTTGTGCAAAGGTTTCTCACTTTGTTCTAGCCACCCATGGACACGGGCGTTTCCTCTTGTGTGACCTGCTGGAGATGATGCAGCCACCTGTCCTGTGTTTCATGGGACAATGTGGGTCAGTGGATCTGAACAACACCCACCACCCCATCAGGTCTGACTGCTGCAGGCCTCTTCACTCCCCCCACCATCTTTGGCCTTGGCACAAGTTACCAAAGGGTGCTGTGAAAGCTCCACTGCAGGTCCACAGCTGAACAGACATAAAGCAGACATAGTATTGGATTTGGAGTGCTTTTCTATAGACTCCTAAAATCTTAAAGTGCAGGGATATTGACCCAGACCAGCAGGCCATTACCTCATAAGATCAGGATTTGTGTTGCTAGCCCAGCTCGCAGCCTCATTTTCCTCTAGTAGACTGCTGTAATTTGACCCCTCTGTATGGGGTTGCAAGGGATAGCGTGAGAAATTAAGAAAAACGGGTGAGTTGAATAAATAAATAGATATATCAGTGCACAGATGGATAAATAAATGAATGGTGTTTCGGCGGTGGGAACTAGATTTGTGGGACTTTTTTTTTTTTTTATTGTAACGGGTCACAAGGGGATGAAGGCAGGAACGGGTGGTGTGTGGGTGGTGGTGGTCCCTTAAAGGATGCTCACGTTTCAGCTCAGGCCAAAGAGCACTTTGTTTATAGGACGCAGTAAGAAGGCTTTTCCTTTGGGGGACCAGACTCTCTTTTCTTGTCTGTGCTCTCCACTTTACTGAGTCAGATCACAAGAGCTTAAAGCCAGAGACGTCCAGCCTTTAACCTAAATAAATACAAGTAGTCAAGACAGTCATAAAGGATAGATGTCGTGGAAGATAACCAATTATTTGAAGATTTCTTAATGATTATTTTGGGGTTTTTCTCTGTGGTATTAATAGTGACTTTGAACAACCATCTGGGTTCTATTTTCTCAGAGTCCTAGCTGGTAAAACACTTTCTTTGGGTGTGGCAGCTGGAGCAAAATAAACGCCTTCTGTTCACAAGCTGCTGAAGTGCAAGTCACAACACACAGCTGACAGCATGGAGCTTTCTGACTCACAGCCAGGAGCTGGAAATGTCTCCAATCTGAGGTATAAATATGGTGGCCCTAGTTTCGTTTTTCCTGCTTTCTAAACACAACTGCAGCAGATGTGCATCCCGTCGGTTTGCAGGTAGAGGAATAGGAACTCACTTGGCTGGTAAAAGTTCTGCTCTGATTATTAAATCAACATTTGCATAAACTGATATTTGGTGGCGGTGCCTTTGGCTGATTTAGGAAGGTGTTTTACAGAGTGAAAGAACCCATTAGGGTCTCTTGTTTCTTTTTTTTTTCCCTCTAGAGCCACTTGGATAAACTACAGACCCCCCATGATCAGGTGCTGATGCTTGTAGCAACATGCCAGGATTTAGCGTGAGGATAAAACCATCCTCCCCCTCAAATTTCAAGCCTGGATAAGCATGAGTTGCAAAAAGCTGCCAGATAGAAAAAAGAAAGAAGAAAATAATTTAATTGATTGATATTTGTTTTTCTATGTGACATTACTCTATAGAGAAGAACAATATCGATCTTTTAGAGACAAATGAGAAGACTGAACAGAGTTTCTGGTTTCTGCTGCGTTCAGATGGACTCGGCAGCGCTTTGCACTTATTGTTTAGGTTGTAATGTGTTTTATGATCTGATTGGGAGCAACTTCAAGCTGTCTGCTAGAGCAGAAGGCTTAATCAGTGTGGTCATGTTGTGGCTACTTGGTCAGGTACAGATGAAGATGCTGGTATTTTCATCTTCTCTATTGGAAAGTCTTTGTTTTCCACTCAGCTTTGTTTGTGCAGCTGGAAAACTCCAAAGGATTACTTAAAAAAAAAAAAAAAACCTCCCCGAGAGAGCCAAAAATATGCTGGAAACAGATTGTTGGATTTTGAATTGCCTGGTGTGGCCAGTAAGAGTCTGCTGAAGCCATTTGTTTTATTTGGAACTTAAGAGTTTACTACATCTCTCAGCCTCCAAAACTCTTTTGGTCATTAAAATTTCTGAATGACTGACAGACTTTAAAAAGCACAACCATATGATGGCGAGTTCTCTCAGATACGCCCGTGAAGAGTACTTACGCTGTCAAGACGCCGTCTTGAAATTTCAAAGCTTAAAGTCGTGTTGAACTTAACATCATCCACATGATACGCTGGGTCACGATGGAGGTCAGATCCTTTACTTGAAACACACTGATTTAGTGGATGAGGTTCCTGTAACCGACAAAGTCTCAGATGAAGTCACTCTACATGAGTCGTGTGATACAGTCAAATTAAAAGTAAAATTCTTGCCCCGAGTTACTGAGATTACACAACAGCATTACTCAGATATTGCATGTGGTGATGCGTCAGATCTGATCAAATCTTTTTGGTTTAGTTTGTTAACCTTATCAAAAGATTCGTTGAGGTTTTACCTGTTTGAATCATTCAGATTCTTAAATCTGTGAAGTCTTTTTTTTAAAGACGCCCTTCCATTAAAAACTGTTTCTGAGGTTTCTGTTGAATATTTTAGCTCCACCGGTGTTCTTACCTTCATAGTGTGAAAACAGGTCAACAACTTCTCTTTCAGTTTTAATCTCTCAAACTACGCAGGTGGCGATAACACCCAATTTCTCCCGAGTTCGTTTCATCACAACTTCTTTGTTCGTTAGGATTCATCAGCTCCTGCAGTTAAAACCACGCCTAGCATGCTGCTGGCTAAAAGCTGTTAGCATAAGACGTAGCAAACAGGAAGACACAACATCTGACATTGCCATGCTCAGCGGGGCAGGAAACAGTATACCTTGCTCTCATAGGCTGGTTTGTTAGCCAATCAGAGTCCAGCAAATCCAAATAATGAATATCAACAAGCTGCTGCTCGAGACCTGACGGAAGGAGCCGGAACAAGACGAATTTTAACGCAGACAGATTGAAAGGTCTGTTAATCAGTGTTTCCTGATGTTTTTTAGATATAAAATGTTTCATATTACTGGTTAAAACTTAAGAAATAACCACAAAGTCCTGAAATTTGTATGAAATGACCTCTTTAAATATTGAGTTTGAGCAGAGTTTGTAGAAACTACTATGTTTCCTCTTCTGGCAGCTGTGTTTTTCTGTAAAATAGATTTGTGTTTGTTAAGCGGCTTTGAATTTGTTTTGTTGTTAGAGGGTTCCATCAAGTCATCATGTTATTAGTGAACATCAGGCCCTCGTGGATGTACGGTTCCTGTACAGATCTTATCATGTTCTTTTGTTTAATGTTTTTTTGTGTGTTGTTGCCAGCACATTGTTCCATCCTTCTCTGTGGCTGTTGTTGCGTTCAATAAATCACTGTAATATCATTACAGTCAACAAACCTTCAGTATTCCTGAAATACTTATTCTTCTGTGTCTGTTATGATGTTTTCTGTTCCTTTTACATGCAGCAAATAATCCCCAGTTCTCTCATAGTTTCCCACCGAAGCAGGAGAACATGAGAACGGGCGGAGCTTAGGGTCAGAAACAGAATAAGATTGTTAAATGAGGACAAAGGAGATCTAAAATAAAAAAGCTTCAAATCTGTTTATTATGAGAGGTGTCACGCTATAGGCACAAGATCAGAAGGTGTGAAAGGGGACAATGCACGTAGAAAAGCAGTAAAAAAAAACCCGGCCGTGAAGAAGCTCGACGACGTGCAGATGAGAACTCATTGCGTGCACGCTCAGGGCAGCGTGTGGTTAACAGCAGCTTTTTGTTCAATGTCAGAGTTTAGAACTGTTCTTGAGGTGCACCTGTCTTCCTCACTCAACTAAACTTCTGTGAATATATTTGTTCTGTGGAAACCTCAGAACAGTTTAGAGATATTAAATCACATCCTTCCTGCTCTGCTAACTCACAAAGACAAGTTAAGAGATTTACTTTATATAAGCAGCATTTGAAACTATATGAAATGTTGTGGATGTTTGTTTTGTGTTTGAACGTTAAGTTTCCTGAACTCTTTGGTAGAAGCTATGAAGAACTCGTCTCCTCCAGTTTGTGCTGTATTAATCTATTTAATGTGTATTTAATCACCTCTTTGTGGTTCTGTCTTTAGATGTCTGTGAAGTTTAAAATCTACAAAACGAAGAGGGGGTGGGGGGGTCTGGTAGAGATGATGTGGCTCTGTATATTAGGGATGTGCATAAAAGGAAAATATGCAAATCCGAGTAATATTAATCTGGAAAGAAGACTTAAGTTGACAGAAAGGGGTGAGTGTGATACAGTAACTGACTCTCAGGCGGTACGTCTGGACATCCCCCACCTCCCCCCCCCCGTTCATTGGGTAGTGTGAACAGAAAAGGGGGGTGGAAGTGGTAAAGGGGGTTATGGTTCCTGAGGCTATATGATGCCCTTCTTTTTGTCGTCCTTTGTTTTCATCTCCTCTCACTGCTACTTTTAGAACCCCGAACACACAAAGAGCTGCGGTTAATGAAGCTTTGCAAAGCTGCAGAGGCATGTGACTGTGCAGGAACAGAGAAGAAGTCTCTTTGGAACAAGGAGTAAACAAAAAACTAGCGTTTAGCTCCAGATGTATGTGTTCAGACAGACAGACTGTTCCCAAACTGTCAAACTGTGTGACGAGTGAAGGGGTAATCCCTAATTATAAAACGAGAACCCCTGAATTGAGGACACCCTCTCCCCTCATGTCTTGCGGTAAAGCTTGAATGTGCATCATGGCAAACAAAGAAAAACAAGGTTCATTATTGGGAGCTCGGATTAAATGAACAAAAAACAAAAGCGAGACATTTAATCTGTCAGAAAATAAGGAAGTGTTTTGTTCTTTAACTCAAATCCACAAACCGTGCAGCAGGTATGACAGTGATGCAGATTTGATACTTCTGCATTTACAGATAAGGATGTTACTTGTTTGTCCTTTTATTATGAGGCTTTAAACAAACCTTTCTTTGCTGTCTTATTTTGTTTAGGTTTCAGACAACACATTCTGAGTTCCTCTCTGAGTTAAAGACAACAAGATGTAACTCACCTCCATCCGTATTCTCTGAGTTCTGCTTTGACGATACAAGTTTCAACTTTCAAAATTACACTTCTCCTTAACTTTTTCGTCTCTGATCTGCTCAAACCAGTTTTTTGCTTTTTTTTTTTTTGCTTTTTTTTT
>SSNP01000054.1:692704-811095 GCA_006937955.1 Pachypanchax playfairii
AAAAAAAAAAAAAAAAAAAAAAAAAAAAAAAAAAAAAAGCAGCCTTGAGGGCCGTGTGTGTGTGTGTGTGCACCAGCTCACAGTGGCTCACAGAAACGCTGACCTCCTCCAGCGAGGACAAGAACGAACATTTTTATTTTTATTAATCGCTTATGAAAACGAGCGCAAAATGAAAAATGCAGACGTCTTCCTTTGAAATGTTGTGGGAGCTTGTGGTGAAGCGTTGTGGTGGTAATAGTAGTCTTCTTCTCTTTATGTCTGACATGTCAACACTTGACTTGGGGAACTTTTCTGACTACTGTGCTCAGTGTATAGGATTTTTTTTTTAACCTTGCATTCATATTTGCATCTTTATCGAAAGACACAAAAAGAAAAAAGGATCTTCAGATCACGTTGGAGGCAGTAGATAAACTCTAATATTAATCGCTGAGAAACTGAGCAGGAAGCGACACATCAAAGCAGTTAAAGATTTTATAATGAACTGCCTGATTGCTGTTTGTTAAACAAAAGATAGACTAGGTTTCTTGTAGGGAACACAAGCTTGTAGTCTTGTAGTGCGCACAGAAAACCATTAAATCTTTTTTTTTTAAAATAGATTCGCTCGTTAACTGTAATTAACATCTTTTTACTGTTGTCCATGAAGTTGGAATAATGTTTCAGATATTTGATCAGTTTCAGTGTTTCATACTGTTAAACGAAGAGTCAATCACAAGAAATGTTTTACTTCATTGTCTGAAGCTGCTGCCGACTTTTCAATATGTTTTAAGGTCAGTTGTTATTTGTTGCCATAGCAGTCGGTCGAGTGCTGAGAGGATCGGAGCAGATGGCAGCAGCCTTTACAGACCACAAACTGTGTAACACGCTTGGCGATGTGTTGTATGTAAACAATAAGATCATGAAAACATTTCACTGCAAACGAGGTTTGATGCAAATATAAACTGGTCAAATTTTAGTTTGAATCGAAGGGTTTTGTGGAAAGATGATGGTGTAAGTTCTGTCCCGGTGGAGCTTTTCACCTGGAGAAAGTGGAGGCAGGTTTAAGTATTGGTTGACAGATAATTGGTTGTTTTTTGCCTTGTTCTTTGGTGGGCAGACACCCTGCTAATTGGGGCTTATCAGGTGTTTCTGGGAAAATACCTGAGGCTTTTGTGCAGCTTTTAGTCCCACGATGAATGAGGGAAATCTGTCTGTTTGGATTAAAAGCTGGTTAAACGTACGTGCATGCAAAAAATCCTGCACTAAATGCAAACGTGTAACACCAATTATGTGATAAGGAAACAATAATTGATAGCAGGGACATAAAAAAAAAAAAGGTTACGCACCGCAAGATTATCTCTTTATCTTTCTGTGACATGGGCAACATTAAGGTTTGGTTATGGTAAAGTTTTATAATTTTTTATTTTTTTTTGGAGAGGATATCCTGTCTCATCTTTGACTTCCTTTAACTCTGTTTCTCTTTTCTCCACTTGTATTTTATTGCCTACCTTGATGTTAAAGCGTTGCTGTGAAATTCAGGCAGGATACTGAGCTGTTTTTTTTTCTCTAACCTTTGTACACCGTCGCCCAAATCACAGTGAAAACTCACGTCATGTCTTCAGTTTGAGTCTCTGAATCAGTACTTCTGCGATGACATATTTAAAATGCACACAAATTCAGCTGGAAGTTGCATTCTAACTGTCCTGCTCAAGAGACGTCACCTCTCTTTTAGTTGGTGTAGTTTCAGTCCCTTTGTGTGCTGCCAGGAGGAGTTTTCTTTGCAAAGCAAACTTTTTGACAATGTGTTTTGTCTACATTGGAAGCATGACTGAGATGTCTGGGTCGAACGCAGGGTAAGACTTTGACGAAGACTGGTGTTTTGTGTGGGGGGGTTGCATTGCAGAACGTTTGCACTGCAGCTGACCAATCACCGTGGAAACATAAAAAGCACATGGCAGGTAGAAGGGCTGGTCTGCTCTACGAGACATTGTTGTTGCCAAACCTGCCTGTCAGGTTTTCCACAAGCAGCGAAATCCCTTGATGACAGGTGAAAAGACTCCTCGGTGACATTAGGACCTTGAGTTTTAGACACGAGGAAGAGCGCTGTCCAAAAAAAAAAAAAAAAAAACAGTGATGAAACAAAGAAGCGTCTGTGGTTTTCTCCTAGCAGACAGACAACTGGAGATGTGGAGATTTTCCATGACTAAAATCATTATGCTTCAATAATGTAAGCTAATGTAATTACCCTGCTGCAGCTCTCACATGTGCTCAAGATCAAGCCTCCTATTTGTGTCTAATAATGGAGCTAGAAAGGAAAAGGAGAAGATCCTGAGACGGCAGCTCGATAAGGGAGCGTTCAGCTGTAACTTTATTTCTGCTATGATACAGTTGCAGCAGTCAAATAGACGTGTGCTGTCTCATTATTAAGACTGAAGGCCACTACTATCCACTATGAAGGAGGCTATTGTTTGTCGTTCCCGTGTGAGGAAACTGTCTTCTGGTTCTCACTGGCAGCAAATCGCAGCTGTGTGCTCAAACCTGCATGTGCGCATGAAAAGTTCAGCTACTGTACTTGTCACTGTCAGCTTTGTGCATGAAGAAATGTATTTTTCTGCATATTTAAGAGTCTATGGTGAGTTTTTGTACGTATGCTGTCGCGGATTCCATCTTTTGTGTCCAGATGCCGTTCCACATGCCTGATCTCTGTCTCCCTTTGTCTGATTTCTTCTGTATCTTTTATCCTCTCAGGTTTTGACGCAAAGCCCAGCAGAACAGTGAGGCAAAGTTTCATTTACTTAGGTTAGATTTGTTGGAGCCGTTCAAGGTTTGCAGAGTCAGGCAGTGGAAGCATCAGTTTGGAATTACTTTGGGAGCTGGTCCGTGGAGGGATCGTGTTACTTCTGACAGGTTTAAGACACCAGCTTCACCTCCATAATGAGATTAACAGAACCTTCGACTCTCCCGTCTGCTTTTTCATTTTTATTTGTGAAGTAGTTTCTTCCTGGATAGAGTCGGTTTCTGTTACTTATTCTCTAGAAAAACTCAGTAACTAATTTAATCTAAGTTTTCTCACTGATTCACATGAACAAACTGCAGCAAAACTTTACACCACAATCAAGTCTTAACAGGTTTTATTTATTTTTTTTCATATTGAAGCCCCCACGTTTTCCTCTCAGGTGTCTGTTTGATTTGCTGTTAACTCTTCTCAGTTAGCTGGAAGCGGGTGGTTGGGCAGGTCAGGACGAAAAGACTTAGCTGATCAACAAGTTATGCAGAAGTTTCAAGAAGTGGTTCACTGGAGTGGAATGGTTCGCTCCCAACAACAATGCAGTGTGTTGATAGGAGAGTGCTCGGACAGGGTTAGTGGAATGTCCCCTTCAGACAATGAGTGCAGCCTTTTGTCTTAGAGCATTTACACAGCTTTCATTCTTTTACCTGCAGATGACGTCTGACTGTGCAGGTTCACCGTTATTTTAGGAAAAAAAACATTTGCATTTAATCTGTAATATGCAAATGTAAAGTTATCTGAGAACTTTTCTCTGATAACGTGCAACAAGATTTTTCCGTTTGCAATGTAACAAATGTGCACGTACTCATCTGTGTCCACGTGTGTGACTTTTAATGTCTTTGTTTTAGTTTAAATGTTTTACGACTCTATTTTTTGGGGTGATGTTTGGCCTTTTTGGCCGTTATGTTTTTGGAGTGGCTGTAACAGGATCACGATCTTTAGCTAAAAATGACGGTTTTTCACTGTTTCTTTTTAATGTTGTAACAGTTTTTTCTCTTTTGGTGACCCTGATCTTTTCTCTTTTTTTTGTGTGTCTGCAGGTGACCCGCATATTACTCCTGAGACGTGAATGTGGGGCATGCAGTCTCTCTCCCAGATGTCCTTTCCACAAAGACAATAGTTTAAGGCATAGACACGCTTCACCACTCCGCAGGATAAAATGAATCATTGCGGTAAAACCGAGTTCTGTCACCCATCTAACGCACGGAGCAAGTATTCCCAGTACTACAATAAATGTCTGATCAGCTACCACTATGCTCATGCTAAAAACAAGAGCATTGAGAATATAACCAAAGACGCTGAGGAAAAGGAACAATTCTCTAGTCTCAATATTGTCATCCTCATCATCTGCATTATCATCATCCTGGAGAACCTTTTAGTCCTAATCGCAGTCTGGCGCAACAAGAAGTTCCACTCAGCCATGTTTTTCTTCATTGGAAACCTGGCTTTCTCTGATTTGCTGGCAGGCTCCGCCTACATAGCCAACACATTTCTATCAGGACCAATGACTATTAAACTGGTGCCTGTGCAGTGGTTTATCAGAGAAGGGACAGTGTTCATTGCTCTGTCTGCATCTGTCTTCAGCTTGTTGGCGATAGCTATAGAGCGCTACATTGCTATCACCAAGGTCAAGGTGTACGGCTCAACCAAAACATGCCGCATGTTCCTCCTGATAGGAGCTTGTTGGGTCACCTCCATTCTGCTCGGGGGACTCCCCATCCTCGGTTGGAACTGCATCTGCAATCTTTCTGACTGCTCAGCCGTACTGCCGCTCTACTCTAAGAAATATGTCGTCTTTGTTGTCACGATTTTCACCCTAATACTGCTCTCTATTGTCATCCTGTATGTGAGGATCTATTTGAATGTAAGTTCCAGCCACCGGGAAGCAACTAACACACAAGCGTATACGCTTTTGAAAACCGTCACAATAGTTCTGGGTGTCTTCATCGTGTGCTGGCTGCCTGCTTTCACGGTCCTCCTCCTGGATTCATCGTGCAGCATACAGCGCTGCTCGATCCTCGAAAAAGCAAACATCTTTTTTGGAGTCGCCACGCTAAACTCTGCTTTAAACCCAGTGATCTACGTGCTGCGCAGCAAGGAGATGAGACGGGAGTTCATGCGCGTGCTATGCTGCTGGGGGGTGCTGCAAAGTGGGCGACCATCGGAACGCTGTTGGGTCCCTCTGAAGAGCTCCAGCTCTATGGAACACTGCACCAACAAGCTTGAACACCAGACCACACCCATCATGAAGACTTGTACCACCTGTGTGTGATGTGATGCAAACACATCCGAGGACTTGAGAGCGTTTAAGATCAAGTGGAGAGGCCATGATGAGACAAACAGATGTTAAAAGCAAGTGCACTCTGGGACTGAGATCTGTGGACATGCTGGGACACAGCTGTCTGTTGGGACACATTACAGGATGCAGACATTTGTCCTTGTGTGACTTTACAATCAGCATTTAGTTGATTCACCGTTCAGTTGTTAAACACGTGAAAACCGGATGATTTTTTCTAAAATTAGTATATGAAAAATGTGAACAAAAAACTTTTTACTAGGTACTTTTGTCAATGAATGTGGAGCAAACCATTTTCATGCCTAATATGTTTTTATTTAATTGTTTTTCTTTCTAAACATGTAAACCCACACTCAAAGCCAAAAACACCAACATGGCATTTTAGTTAATCCGATGTTTTTGGGCCTTTCATCAGTGTGTCAGTACAAAGTTCTTGTTTATGATTGTAGAGGTTTTCCTGTGGGATATTTAAACTACATCACTCTCCTTTCAAGAGACTGATGTGTAAAAAAAAAAAAATCATCACTCATTATTTACAAAGCAAGAGACAATGATTTGTAGCAATGAGCACTCTACAATACAGAAACCAAATTACTGACTGGTCCCTTAACATAACAAGGGCTATATATATATATTCCCCATATAACCTAGCTTGACACCAGTTTAATTAATTGCAACCAAAGTACATAATCTGTCTCATTTAATGCATGAACTTCTAACACGTTTGTAATATTTTTTGGCATTTATTCCAGCTCAAGCTTTTAGAACTAACTCCCCTTCTCATGTGTGTCTCTATAACCCATCTCTCTTGCTTTCATTTTTTGTCTTCAAATATCTTAATACTTGCTGTTGAGGAAGACCAAATCAGAAAGCGCATTTCCAAAAGTGAGGGATCGGGTTCAGGTGGAATAACTCTCCAGCAACATTGATTAATAAGGCCCTGACAGTGTTGTAGCAAAGTAGCAGCAACGTGCCAACTTCTGCTCACGTCCTCCTCTTGGGGGGAAAAAAAAAAGGCTGAATGATAGAATGAAGTGTTTGGAGCGTGCGCTCCATTATCGACAGTATTACTGATCATCATTACCAAGTCACTGACAAGCAGAGAGTGGGATAAACAGGGGTTGGTCACTCTCACTGTGAACCATTTATTGCACCAAGAACAGAACTTAATCATGAATATCTTCGTTTATTTAACTGGCCAATATGCTTTGTGCGACTAAAAGCGTAAACATGTCTCATCTTTACAAAGACCTCTCACCTCCTCTTGAAAATGGGAGCAGATCCAGTTTCAAACACACTGGAGTGATCTTTCCTCCTGAGAGAACAGCTTCTTCAGTCTCTGACATCCTGCAGCATGTAGCTTCCTTCAGCCAAAGGAAGTCCTGTTTTTATTGTCTGTTTCCTGTTGTTCAGGGTTACACTATTCTTCCTGTAGACAGTTCAAACTCTCCATTAGATTCCCGGTAATTGATTTTTACATTTAGACAGCCAAGTAGAAATGGTGAAAAGCACTTTGGCAGCTTCAGTTTGCTTACCCCAGTTTTTTTTTTGTCCCCTTTGGATGAAAATGTGTTCCAAACTGTGTACTTCATTGTATTTCAATGATTTTAAAAAAAAAATAACATATATGTGTAACTGTGTATGTATCTTTGTACAGTATGTATTTCATGTTGTATGAATTGTATTGTGTGCAATAGCTTTGTGTGTCTTGTAGCACGCTGCCTGTGATAAAGTGGTACAATCTTAAACACTATTACATAAATGTTTTGTTAACTGCATTCCAATTTTATAAAATAAATGAAATAGTGAAAAAAAAACCATCTTGTGTTTAAGTTTTGTATTAGCTGTTGGTGGGTGGGAGCAGCTGTAACATCTCTGCAGGTCCAGAGATGTCCTGTTTTCATGCCAAGATCTGCTAAGTATTCAAAAAGCAGCATTAGATCCAAACATGCTCTGACAAGGTCAGAAAAACACTAGCTTAAACATGAAAGCCTGAAATTGCGCACGCAGATTCTGTGTGGGCATTAATCACAGCTCTCTCATCTAATAAAATTATTCAGTTGCTTGAAGGCTACAGCAAGTTGGGGCATTGATGGGAAGCTGGGCAGAGAGCTAAGAGGATGAAGTGGGGTGGGGTGAAAACAGCTGCCTGAGATGAGCATTGCAAAAGGCCCCTTGGAGGCATTTTTTTGGTGATGGAGAAACTTTGGATGGGGAGTGGTGGGGGTGCCTTATAGTGGCCTTGGGAGAGTTGGGTCTGTTTCCTGTCAGACATCCAGAATTCCTGGGTGGGAACATTGGCTGAAGCAGTCCCGGGAGGCTGCGTTGTTGGGAAGTCTGCCAAATCTTTCCAGTGGCCTGCAGAAACCTGTAGATGAGGTTTCACGTTGAAAAACATATCACACATGATGTAATTCTGTAGTTTAGAAGAAAGACTAAGTGGTAGCAATTTAAAACCAATTCTGACTCTATTACACACAACACATATGATATGATCTCCATGATGATGGATTAATAATTCATAGACAAACCACAGCTAAATAATGTAACTGAACATGGTAAGTTTTTACATACAAAAGTTGGATTTATATGGTTTAACAAACACACAACACAAAATATTCCTCTCAAAATTCAGGAACTGGATTGAAAATGAGTGAAAAATTAAAGTTAAAAGATAATTGCAGAAAACTAAAGGCATATTGCTGTGTTGCACTTTAAATCTTACAGAAAATCCTGAATTATTAGACATGAAATATTCCAAAACAACAGATGGCATTTTTTAGCACAATACTGCACATCACAAAGAAATGTTTTTGGAATTTTATGTTTGTATAAACATAAAAATTAAGAACCTGAATCAGTTTCACATATGACTGATGACATGGTGGATTCTGCCATCTTGTGTTCAAAATGTGGAAATAGCTCTTATTTGAAAAACGTTTATTTACTATAATTTTAAAAACTCTCTTGAAAAGCCTAGAAGTCGTCCGAAATATAAATTACACATATAAATATGACAAATATGTGACTACAGGTCGAATCCCAATTATACAATGCAGTAATTTCACTGCCTAAAACAGCTTCATTCAAGGACACTGTTACGTATCACACCACTAAACTTAAGATGATATACATTAAACAATCATTTCAATGTAAACAATTAAAATGCTGCGACATTTTGCTATTATAGTTAATTAGCAGCATGTCTACGGTAGATAAACTACATTCATATTGCTTCCGCCTGGTCAGTGGACTTTGACATGAGTACAGCAGTAGGGGTAATCGAGTTAGCTGTTTATCGAAAAAAAATAACACGTTTGAAATTATACTCAAAGCCCTGGTTTTGTTTATACACTTAATATAGTAGAATATTATTTAATGGTTATCACAAATTGGGATCTAAAGGGACAAAACTATAAATAATCAACGCTGAGTGTTTCACCCAAAGATTGCTGTAGTGGTACAGTCCACAACACCCGGGTTTCCGCGCGAAAAGACGGCCTGCGCGCTCGAACTGCATGTAGCATCCACTTCAAGGAGCTGCACATCACTGACAGTCACCGTGGAGCCGCGCTGGGGTTGAATGAACCGTTTTTAACAGTTTTCAAAGCATTTTCTCGCCTGTCTTTTGTGGTTTTAGTTAGCTGATTAGGATGCCATCCAGAACCTGTCTGTCTCTGCCAGATGATGTCAGAAAAAGGTTAGTAACCGTATGCTAATACTATTTTCATTTCACCTACACTTCACAAGTCACAACAACAGCGTTCACTCCGCATCACCTAAATACCTGTTCAGAACTTCACCTGGACGGAATGAGCAGGATAATATTTCTACTTTGCGTTTGCATTAGCGGTGACAGCTAGTAGCGTTAGCTTGTTTATATGTGGTTAATAGTAGTTTCTATGTAGCATTAGCTTGATAATGGATGAAGCAGTGTGTGAGATTTGGCGCCACTCATTCAGGAAGTTTTGTTTCCCATGTTTGTGACTGTTCGTGCTCAGACAATAGATGCAACGTTACGGTCTGACATTCACTGTACATGATGAAAACATGTCGCTCTGAGCTGTAAGAGTGTTATTCTGTTTGTAGGCTGGAGATGCTGGATGAGAATGGATGTTCAGAGGAGGTGAGTGAAGTGAATATCGACTGTCAATGAAAAGCTACTCTGTAAATGTAGGGATTAAAAGTTTAATTTGAATTTTAAGGTAACTTACTTGCAGTTAAAGTGTATCTATATTCAATTCATTACACTACAATCTCTCACTTAACTTGATTTTCTTCTTTCAGTGATAATGAGAATTTAAATATATTAAATACAACTAATCATGTTTTAATCTTCTCTGTCTATTGCCAAACATAACTTGTATTTCTGGTTTCAGATGGAAAAGAAACTAGAAATTGTTTTGTCTTTTATATTTAATTCATTTTAACACACTGATGTCTCAAAGGACTTAACCCTGAAATAAATACACATTTTTAAAGTTTGCATGTTAACTTTTTCTGTACTTTCTATCAGCTGCCATCGTTAGTTATAGTTTACTTTTTATGTTTATTCTGTTATGCTGTAACTTTCTTTTTTATAAATGCATCATTTCAGGATCAAGTGAAGGAAAAACTCAAGTTGGTGCAGGACTTCCTGCATGATGACGCTCAGGGTCAGCTGACCAACCTTGAAGAAAAAATGAACAATTCTGAGATCTCAAAGGTCAGTGACAATTAAAGGTATCTGTGTAATTATTATCCCTGTTACTCAACTTCATATGATGTAACATGTAATATCCCATGATCTTTCCATAGGAGCTGTACATCTCCAAAGTGAAGGCCTTGCTGGGTAAAGAACTTCATCTTGAAAATGGCTCACATGCTGATGACGTGGAGCAGAATGGAAAGGCAAATGGCTTCACTAATGGCTCCCATAAAGACAAAGAGGATGATGATGTTACCATGGACACACAGGAAGAAGAGGAAGAGGCAGCTGTCAAGTCACCAACTGCTTCTAAAGGGAAGGGTGGACGCAGGAGCAAAGGGAGCTCAGACACAAAAAGTGAGTCCAACAAGCACCGATTTCAACATGAGAACGATAAACAGCATCAGTTGTTTATGTTCATTTCATTTGCTTTCCCAGAGTCACCAGCCAGTTCAAGAGTTACAAGAAACAGTGGCAAACAACCAACTATTCTGTCAATGTTTTCCAAAGTGTACGTATTAATTTCATCCTGTTAATATTTTATAGAAAACAAATTCAAACTTAAAGCCAGTGGCTGTAATCTGAAATCTGTCTTTCAGTCAGAAACGTAAATCTGAGGAAGTAAATGGAGAACCTGTTAATGGTGTGAATGAGACGAAGAAGGAAGACGATGTGGATGAGGTGACATTTTTAAATCCGTTTGGGGAAAATGTTTTATTAAAGTGTCCATGAAATAACAGCTGTGTCACTGCTTTCAGTCCCGAGAGGAGAAACGCCTCAAAGTGGATTCAGAAGAAAAGTAAGTCATTCACCCTCAAAAAAAATCAGTGATCGTGAACTGAATGTAGTTTTTACATGTCTTGTTTTTAACACAGACCTGCTGCAGAGGAGATCAAGTCTGAAATGATTAAACCAGTGTCTGCTGCGAAGGTAAAGACTCGTTTCATTCAGCGGAACTGGAAACACTTCTGTTGGTACAAGTTATTCAGATGTTTGTTTTGTTTCCCCAGACTCCGCCCCCCAAATGTCCGGACTGTAGACAGTATCTTGATGACTCTGATCTCAAGTTTTTCCAAGGAGATCCTGATAATGCGGTGAGACTCTCATGGTAAATATTGTGATGTTTTTTTTTTAAGTCTGCGTTTAAAACTTTTTTCATTTGTAGCTTGAAGAACCAGAAATGCTGACTGACGAGCGCCTGTCCCTGTTCGACTCAAACGAGGATGGATTCGAGAGCTACGAGGATCTGCCGCAACACAAGATCACAAGCTTCAGGTGTGTTATTCTCGTCGTTCAGGTAACTCGGTCTGTTTGATCAGAGACTCAAACACATTCGTTTTAGTTTTACTGTTATGTGATCCTCCTGTCTGGGGTCTGAACTCGGTTCCGTTGTGCGTTTTAGTGTGTATGACAAGCGTGGTCATCTCTGTCCATTCGACTCGGGGCTGATTGAGAAGAACGTGGAGCTTTACTTCAGCTGTGTTGTTAAACCCATCTACGATGACAACCCGTGCTTGGATGGTATAAAAACCTTCAAATGTCACTTTGTTTTGTTTCCTGCAGAGATTCATTAGACTGTTTTCTGTCTAGGAGGTGTTTCTGCCAAGAAGCTCGGACCAATCAACGCCTGGTGGATCACTGGTTTTGATGGAGGAGAAAGAGCTTTGATCGGTTTCACAACTTGTACGTAGTTCTCAAGTTTTATTCTCCTCAGGTTGTTGGTTTCAGAAACGTGACATCCATATTTTTTTTTTTGTCCAGCCTTTGCTGACTACATCCTGATGCAGCCCAGCGAGGAGTACGCGCCCATCTTCGCACTGATGCAGGAGAAAATCTATATGAGCAAAATCGTGGTTGAATTCCTCCAGAAGAACCCGGATGCTACTTACGAGGATCTTCTCAATAAAATTGAGGTGAATTCATTCGATCCAGTTACTCTCCTGAGAGTTAGTGTGTAAATAAATCATCCCGTCAGCTGGTTGAAGTGATTCATGAAGCTAAACAGCTGCTAACAATTTGTTGTTGCTGCCCACAGACGACGGTTCCTCCCGCAGGACTAAACTTCAACTGCTTCACTGAGGACACACTGCTGCGCCACGCCCAGTTCGTCGTGGAACAGGTGGAGAGTTACGATGAGGCCGGTGACCCGGATGAGCAACCCATCATTGTGACTCCCTGCATGAGGGATCTGATCAAACTGGCAGGAGTCACTCTGGGGAAAAGGTACGAGCGTATTGAAGATATGAATTATAATTTAATTCCACTTTTAGTTTATTCCTGTATTTCTACTCCTCGCTCCCCGTCTCCCTGATGTCTAACGTTCCTTTAACGTTTCCTAACGCAGCATGCTGCTCTACTGGTAGGTCGGCCTTATTGTGATTCCATCTCCAGCTTGTCTGTTGGTGTGTTAGCGCAAAGCATTTCAAGTTTTATGTAGCAAAATGGCCACCGTGTCAAAGTTCATGCTGCAAAACATTGTTTTTCACACATCTGGATATACTGTAACTTTACTTTGTAGTTTATTTAATGGATTATTAGAAATCTGGCAGCTTGAGACTGAATCTGAACGAAATCACAAGTGGTAAATTTGTAAAAAGAAAAACAAATTATGTTAAAAAGTAGACTAAAAATTGAGGATTGATCGGTACAAAGGAACAAGTTGTCAGGATGGACTTTATTTTGAAAGAGAATCTTATTGTCATAAGTACATTTTTCATCCTGACTCTTTGTGTTTGCTTGTTACATTGCATGGCTTGGTGCTGTGGTGTGTTGACGTCCAGCAGCTGTGTGATGCCGTCGCTCCACATCTGTCAGCGAAATAATCCCTCCTCTAAATCCAGATGTGTTCTGTTGACAGGCGAGCTGCCAGGCGACAGGCCATTCGTCACCCTACTAAGATCGAGAAGGACAGTAAAGGACCGACCAAGGCAACTACAACCAAGCTGGTCTATCAGATCTTCGATACCTTCTTCTCTGATCAGATTGAGCAGAATGATAAAGAGGGTGGAGTCAAAAGACAGCGCTGTGGCGTCTGTGAGGTAAGCAGGCGACGCCTTCCTGTTTTAAAACTCTGATGTGTTGTTTATGTGATTGTAAACAAACGCTCCACTGGTCTGTAGGTGTGTCAGTCTCCTGACTGTGGAAAGTGTACAGCCTGCAAAGACATGATCAAATTTGGAGGAAGTGGTAGAAGCAAACAGGCTTGTAAGCAGAGAAGGTCAGTTTGAAAGTTTTCAAACTTTTTCCAAATCTTTTTTTAATCAGGAAAAAAAAACATCTCAGTCATTCAGAGTTCTGTAAATGTTTTACACGGTTGTTTCTAGATGCCCAAATCTTGCTGTAAAGGAGGCTGAAGATGATGAGAACGTAGAAGAGGAAGATGTTCCACAGGAGAAACTCAAAAAGGTTCTTAATACTAAGAGGAAGAAGCAGACTCAGTCCAAACTAGCTTGGATTGGAGAACCCATTCAGGTTTGTTGTTCTCCTTCATGGTGGCCGAGCAGCAGATCTCAGGTCTGTATATAATTCTGTTCCTCTCTGTTCCTTTAGAGCGTCGGGAAGAAGCATTACTACCAGAAGGTTTCTGTGAATGATGAAGTTCTGGAAGTGGGAGACTGTGTCTCCGTCTCATCAGAAGATCCAGCCACTCCTCTTTTTCTGGCGAGGTATAAAACTTCTACTCTATAACAGTTTGTTCTGAGACTGTTTGTGTGTTTCTAACCAGGTTCTCTTTCAGGATCACGTCACTGTGGGAAGACAATAATGGAAAGATGTTCCACGCCCACTGGTTCCTCCGTGGGATCCACACGGTGCTCGGAGAGTCCTCCGATCCACTGGAGCTTGTCATTGTGGATGAGTGTGAAGACATGCTGCTGAATTACGTGAAAGGGAAGGTGGACGTCATGTACAAGGCCCCGTCTAACAACTGGTTCATGGAGGTACGGGTCGAACTCTGCAGGTATTAATGTTGTTGTTTAGGTTTGACTTTAGTTTTGTGTTTTTTAGGGCGGGACGGACGTCGACATCAAGGTGATAGAAGATGACGGGAAAAGTTTCTTCTACCAGTTCTGGTATGATATGGAATTTGCTCGATTTGAGGTTCCTCCTAAGACTCTTCCATCAGAAGAAAGCGAGTTCAGGTGAGTAAATTAGATCTGTGTTCATCTAGAAACAAGTTTTACCATTCAGCTTGTGTAATATGATGGGTTTTTTTCCATTTTAATTTTTAGGTTTTGTGGCAGTTGTGTTCGTAATAAAGAAAGAGAAAATCAGGAGCTGCCTCGAGGGTTTGAGCCCTTGGAGAATGAAGGCGGTGACACCAAAGCTGTTTATGCTTTAGCCTGTTTCAGGGGAGAACAGTACAAGCTGGGAGACAGTGTTTATCTTCCTCCTGAGACCTTCAACTTCAGGTGAGTTTTACCTTAACATGAGCAACATTGTGCCTTTAATGCTGCTTGTTCTGAGACTCTGTAGCCTAAACGTCTTCGCTGTGAGTGATATTTAGTGCATGTTGAATTGTAACTATGGTAACGCTGAAGTAGGAATAAATGCAGCACAAACGATAAACTTGTTTCTTTGGTTTTGTAGTGTGAAACCTGCCAGTCCAGTGAAACGCTCCCACAGGAAAGAGGATGTGGATGAAGATCTGTATCCAGAGTATTACAGGAAGTCCTCAGACTACATTAAAGGATCGAACCTGGACGCTCCAGAACCGTTCCGCATCGGGCGCATTAAGGAGATCTTCTGTCTCCGACGCAGCAATGGGAAACCCGACATCTACGAGGTCAAACTGAGACTCTACAAGTTCTACAGGTAGAAGTTCAGTTTAAGTTACAGTCGGTTCTGATTAAAATTTTTTTTGAGCCGGAAGGTTCTGAAGTGATTTTTGTGTTAAACAGGCCTGAAAACACTCACAAAGGCATCAAAGCCAGTTACCACACAGACATCAATCAGCTGTACTGGAGCGATGAAGAAGTGACTGTCAGCCTGTCTGACGTACTCGGACACTGTCAGGTCGAATACGCTGAAGATCTGAACGAATCAGTCCAGGATTATTCCAGCGGTGGACCAGACCGCTTCTATTTCCTGGAGGTACTGTTATTAATAAGAGTTCTGCATTATAAACTTGTGGGTTTGGATAATCCTTCAGAACTTTGTAGCTTGATTATTATTTTCACACCAACAGGCCTACAATGCCAAATCAAAAAGCTTTGAGGATCCTCCAAATCACGCTCGCTCTTCTGGTCATAAAGGCAAAGGGAAAGGCAAAGGAAAGGGTGAGTTTCTAAGAGACCTGCATGGAGAAAAATAACTTTGTTTTTGTTATTGACTCATCTAAATGTATCTTTACTCCTGACAGGTAAAGGCAAAGGAAAGGCGGCACAGGAACCACATGAATCACAAACAGAACCACCTAAAGTGCCCAAGTATCGCACTCTTGATGTGTTCTCTGGGTGCGGTGGACTTTCTGAAGGCTTCCATCAGGCAGGTAAATATTTCCTCCATGTGAGCTGTAACATGTCTGGAGTTTCTTTAATACGCAGTCACATTGATCAGGAGTCGACTGCTTGTTTGTTCCAGGGATTTCGGAGACGCTCTGGGCCATAGAGATGTGGGAACCTGCAGCACAGGCCTTCAGACTCAACAATCCCGGCACCACAGTGTTCACAGAGGACTGTAACGTCTTACTGAAGTTGGTTATGTCTGGAGAGAAGACGAACTCTCTGGGACAGAAGCTGCCTCAGAAGGGGGATGTAGAGATGCTGTGTGGTGGTCCTCCCTGTCAGGGCTTCAGTGGGATGAATCGCTTCAACTCTCGGACTTATTCCAAGTTCAAGAACTCTCTTGTGGTTTCTTATCTGAGGTGAGAGACTAAAACTTCCCTTTAACTGTGCTACATTTTATTTTCTAAAATACCTTACAGTTTGTAATTGCCTTTTCTTTTTTTTTTAGTTACTGTGACTATTACAGACCAAAGTTTTTCCTGCTTGAGAACGTGAGGAACTTTGTTTCGTTTAAAAGCTCCATGGTCCTGAAACTGACTTTACGCTGTCTTGTGCGAATGGGCTACCAGTGTACATTCGGAGTCCTTCAGGTGGGTCTGATTATGGACTTCTTTATGTGTGAAACTGGATAAATCCAGTTCAGACCAGTAAGATTCTGGGCTCTGTTGCATTCCTCAGGCCGGTCAGTACGGCGTTGCTCAGACTCGTCGTAGAGCGATCATCCTGGCTGCTGCTCCAGGAGAGAAGCTGCCTCGCTTTCCTGAGCCGCTGCATGTGTTCGCTCCCAGAGCTTGTCAGCTGAGTGTGGTGGTTGATGAGAAGAAATACGTCAGTAATGCAACACGGTAATTTATACACACATCACAACAAACCCAGAATGCATCAGCCTGAGTGTAACTGGAATATTTGGTCTTTCACCAGAGGTAACGGTGGAATCTACAGAACCATCACGGTCAGGGACACCATGTCTGATCTGCCAGAGATTCGCAACGGTGCAGCTGCATTAGAGATCTCATACAATGGAGAACCTCAGTCTTGGTTCCAGAGGCAGATCAGAGGTGCACAGTACCAGCCGATCCTACGAGACCACATCTGCAAGGTGAGCTGTCGTGTCTGTGTACTGCAGTTACTTCAAATGATGAAATGATTAAAGTGATGATGTACGTCCTCAGGACATGAGCGCACTGGTTGAGGCCAGGATGCGTCACATCCCCTTGGCTCCAGGCTCCGACTGGAGAGATCTCCCCAACATCGAGGTTCGGATGAAAGATGGCAACACGACTAGAAAGCTGCGCTACACACATCATGATAAAAAGAATGGACGCAGCAGCACTGGGGCACTCAGAGGCGTCTGCACGTGTGCAGGAGGTGTGCAGCTCGAATCATTTAAGACTGATGGAATCCAGAACTTCTGACTGAACGTGCATCTTGTGTTTCTGCAGGGAAACCTTGTGAGCCTCAAGACAGACAGTTTAATACTCTGATTCCCTGGTGTTTGCCCCACACTGGGAACCGCCACAATCACTGGGCCGGACTGTACGGCAGGTTGGAGTGGGACGGCTTCTTCAGCACCACTGTCACCAACCCTGAACCAATGGGAAAACAGGTACCGGCTGCTGGAAGAAACATCTTCAGTCTGATTGTCCCAAACTATCAGCATGTGTTTGACTGATTATCATTCATCTCCAGGGTCGAGTGTTGCACCCTGAGCAGCACAGAGTGGTCAGCGTGAGGGAGTGTGCACGCTCTCAGGGATTCCCTGACACCTACCGCTTCTTTGGAAACATCCTGGACAAACACAGACAGGTAACGTCTAGTTGGTTCTATAAGACTATTTTCTGTCTGCTGGATCAAAGAATGACTTCTTGTTTGTTTCTCAGGTTGGAAATGCTGTTCCTCCTCCACTGTCCAGAGCGATCGGGCTGGAAGTTAAGAAATGTGTCATCGCGAGGGTGAAGGAAGAACAAGCAGCAGGTACTTTATTTTCTACACTTATAAGTATTAAGCTTGTAAAAAGATTCTCATTTAAATTTTGTTTTCTCAGCAGAGAACATCAAAGAGGAGAAGATGGAAATCCCAGAATAATCCTGTTCCCATCCTATCAGAACTTCATTCCACAAACCCGGTTCTGATACCGGGAACCTTTTTTTTTTTTAAATACATTGGTTGAGACTGTCACTAAGTGGCCGCTATGTTCCATGTAGTAAACATTCCATGTTTTAACTGTGATCGTGTTGGTAAATGTTCACTTAATGTGGCAGAAATTGTATGTAGTTTTTATATGTAAAATTTCAAATAAAGGTCTTATGAAATTGTATCTGTAATTGAATAAACTTGTGATTTTAGGCTATTAAACAATATCAACTTCATACATTTAATGTATCATCACGTTTTAAAATGAATGTTTCAAAGATTTTGGTTTGTCTTGTGTCATTCTGTCCAAAAATCTCCACCGAGTTGCTGCTTGTTGGTGTATAAAGTTTATTTTGATCTGAGAACTAGTTTCTATTGAAGTAACTGAACATGTAGTTTTAGATGTTTCTGCCTGTTGAACATGATACTTACATGTGGCTGTTGTTCTGAAGACAACAGCCTTTGAATGACTATTTAGTGATAAAATACTTTTTTTTAAAGTTCCAAGGTCAAATCTGATGTTATTTTACAGGAAGTTGGTGAATCTTTAAATTCCTGCTCAGTTTAAAGTTCCACCTCACCCACATATGGAAGTGTCCTTAAGACACTGGGTCTCATATTCCACCAAGTCTCTTGTGAGGAGGATTGTATTGTAAGACACAAAAACAGTTCATTCCCCAAACCATCACCATGTCAAACATGTTCAACCACTAACGAAGAAATAACATTCTATCATGAAAATAATTATATTGTATATAATTATTGTAATAAATTGTACCTGTATAAACAGGCTTCACACACCAATCAGACATTAATGGTGGAAGATGCTGCTGAATGTATCTCGTGTGTGTCAATGTTCTGTTTAACAATCTGCAAGATCAAATGTGAACCAGAGCACTATGAATGGTGTGACTTCAATGAAGCCCTAAAAACTGTCTTTCAGTTTGTGCTAAAGCCTGAAGAATAAACAAGAGAAACTGTGAGAATTTACTATATTTATTTTGATAACTGCCACATTTCATTGGAGTAAAATCTGGCATCTTCCTGGAACACACTGACAGTCTTCAGTTGTTGGAAGGTCTGTAAAAACATGGAAATTACATTAGCAAAAACATTGCATATCGATCATGTCATTGACAACAGTAAGTAACTTACTTGGCCCATTCAACATTGAGAATAAGATGGTCGTATCCAAATCCTGACACTCCTGCAATGGCTCGGGCTGCATCTTCCCGACGGTGGAAACTGATAAAGGCAAATCCCTGCAGGACACGAAACAACCGATGAACCATGCAGCTTGTGGTTTTTCCAAACAAAAATGACAAGAGACGTAGTAAATAACAGCAAATAGCTTGTTAAAATGAAAAGCTGTTGAAAAAGTAGCACTGCAGTAGTTAAATACAAATAGCAGAAAAAACACTGGTTTTAATTATTCTTCCCAGCAGATCTCAGTAAGATGAGTCCAAACCTTTGACTGTCCCGTGTTCTTGTCCTTTGCCAGATAGATCCTTGAGATGGAGCCGAATGGTCTGAAAAGTTCCTGCAAGTCTGTCTCACGAGTGTCCTCAGACAGGTTGGTCACACGAATGGTAGCATTGTCATCAGCTGTTGGGCACAATGACGATTAATACACTTAATGCAACACAGAAGCAGCAACTGGTTATGCAGATGCAGCACCTTCACTCAGACACCCACCTCTGCGGTTAGGCTGCATAGACTCCCCTCTTCGGGTGCCTCCATCTCTCAGGCTTGGTGGGACATACTTTCCTGTCTTGCTTTGTGCAGGTTGTACAGGCTCTGGTTCAGCTAGGAAAAGACAAACACACTGTTATGGCTTTTGGAAGAAACCGATAAGTATAAGCTGTCTACAGCAGATTTATGAGAATTGTTAGCTGATGGTACCAGAACCAGCAGGCTTCTCCTTGTCTCCAGTGGAAAGCCCCAGCTGTTCAGCCAGCTCCTTCTGCATAGGGCCCAGGGTATCCTTGTACGGACAACGGGTTGTCCAATGGTCACCTTTGCAAATACGACAGGACACAATCTTCTGTCCTTTGAGTTTGTTCATGGGATCCTCATCCTGGTCTTGGGCGTTCAGGTCCTGCAAACAAAAAAAAAAGAAAGAAAGAACAATTAGCAATTTGGGCACGACCAGAACTACAAGAGCTGAAGCAGGTTTGCAGGCATTAAGTCAAACCTCTTTGCTGGAGATGAAGGTCATAAAGACATCATCACTGACTGTAGTGGTTGCAACATTTGGACCTGGTGGGTCGAACTCAGAGTTGCCAAACTTCTTCCAGTTCTAAAAGACAGTGGTAATTATCCCATCTAACATCTCCTTCATGTTGTTCCTTCAGTAAATTAATGCTGCCTTCTTCTGACTCAGTGTAAACACCAACCTTTCTTCTGGCAACAGCTTTTGAGGCCTTCCTCGTCTCGATCTTGAAGGTTCGCACAATCTGGACAACAAAGATCTACAGTTTAGAATCTGTAATAGTAAACAAAAACTACATTTATTTGCTTCTGGAATCGCTAAACTATCATGGTACCAGACAGAAAATCTTTAAAGAATCCTGTCATACACAAGCATCAGCCCAAAATACTTACCTTGTACTTTTTACCATCATCATCTATTTTATATTCTGTAACTGTTTTTATGTTTCCTTTGATGGTTTCCTTCGGAGACGGTAATGTGCCTGTGGATCAGAAACATTAACCGTTTTCAGCAAGGGATTAACCACAGGGATTAAGCTTTTTCTTTTTTGCTGTTTTTAACAGCTGTTAAAACTAAAATCATTTACATATTTTCAGTCGTTTTATCTTCCCGTCAGATCTTCTTCTCTAAGTAGAAATTATTTATCACACAACTCTAAAATGATACCGTTAATTTTATTAGTAGGATGTCGTCGGTCTATAATTCGGTTAGTGTTGCAAATTATCTTGATGAACTAGCAGTGTTGAAAACGCTGCCTACGTCACTGCCTGATGATCAGTACAGATATTAATAAATATTAAACATTTATCTCAATCACTGTAACTCATAACACAATCGCTGAAAAATGTTTATTAAAACAAAAAAGCTGTTTTTTTATTTGATTCAACCACGTGGAAATGAAGCACCGGCCTCCTTCACTGAAGCTACCAAAGCTAAAAAGCGGTTTACCTTCATCTACTTCCTCCTCCACTTGGTCAGCCCAGCTGGGCTTGGAGCTAAACAACAAAACATGGAAATTCAGCATTACAATACAAAGATACACGCAATATTAACAAAAAATCATCTTGTTTTTTTTAGTGACACTTACTCGTCGTATTCAATCGACGGCATCCTCTCGATTAGCCTAGCTTCAGAAGGACCAGCGCGAGCCAAGCAGTGCACTTCCGGAACGTAGACTTCACAATAAAAGTAAGAGTTGTCAAACTTTTTTCACAATAAGAATTTTATTTTGACATTTTCAAGCGTGACCCAGAGCCAGTCCGGAATTTAGGCTCTCTTTTAGTTCAGTCCATCTCTGTCCAGGCTTTACTGCATGTGAATTAATTCAGGAGAACACTGTGAGCTAATATAGACAATCATTTACGAATGTATTTCCCAATCCTACTGATTAATTCACATTATTTTAATATATCAATAGCACTTGACACAGTTATTTTTTTTTCAAATTTTCAGTTTCAATAATAATTCTGAATCTTCCTGAGCTCAGAAACTGAAACTGATAGGAAACTCCACGATACTTTCTTCTTCCACATATAGAAGTGTCACAAAATCAAAACAACTCATAGTTTAATGAAACAGTTTTCAGAATAAAAAGCCAAAAGGTTGAATTACTTTACACATCACACATATTTACATATATCCAACAATATGCTGTATGTTTAGTCTGTTAATCTGGAGTCTAAATGGGATTTATTCTATTGGAGATTAGAGATTTAGGTAGAACAGTGGATGAGCTTCATTACTGCACATTAGAGAAAATCTTTTATTATAAAACAAGGTGAGACATCACTCAGATGTCCTACAGACCAGATACATTAAAGATACAGCTGGTGGTGTGTAAACATGATACATTTTTATGTTCATTCCTTCGTTTTTTTAACTATCTCTCAATTTTTTAGACAAGACAGAGAGGAAACAGAATTACTAACACCAACATATAATTTTATAGTTTCAAATCACCACATCTTATTTAAAAAGTTGATAAATCAGTGGGTCTTTATTTATTTATTGAGCATTACATGTTAAATGTCAGGAAAAAAAAAACACATTATTAAACAGATGACAAAGACATCAGCTCACTGTGACCCTGAACAAGAACAAACAGGTACAGAAATGAATATCAAACAACAATAAGGTATTTTACCTCAAAGCAAAACTACTTTTAAATTGTTTCTTTTATAGCAAAACAATGATGAAACATGACAAAAGAATCAAAATGTAACTGCATAATGTAAACAATCTTTTACTTTTTGGTTGTCAGGCTCTTTTAGACTAACAGATTAGGTTGTCTTTAGTAACAGCAACAAATAAACAAGAAGTGTGCAGAATTTCTTTTCAAGGTCGAAAACAGCTTGTTATCAGAGAAAAAGGATGTAGATACTTTTTATAAAAAACACCAAATTGCAGGTCTACTTCCTTATTGATCCGCTAATGTTGTCCTCTGAGCTTTTTCCACAACATGCTACTCTTATGCTGTCAAACACAGCCATGTAGAGAACCGGGTGGATACACATGTTCAGGGTTGCCAGTCCCTTCGACACTTGGTACACGTTGTAGAGCCAACAGATCGGGGTGTCAGGACGGTAGATTCTCCGATACAAGTGAAAGGTTTGAGAGACGTGATACGGTACAAAGGAAACAGCATACAGAACAATCACTGACGTGACTAACAGGGCGGCCTTTCGTTTTTCAAGTGTTGTCAAACTGACATTTTGCAACACCACCCGAATCACCAGGCAATAAGAAGTGAAAGTCACCAAAAAAGGAATGAGACATCCAAACACAGCTAGAAATATTTTGTAGATAAAGTGAGGCTCTGCGTCCCCGGGAACCAGGTCACAGACGGACACACACAGAGTCACGTTGTTGTATTTGTGACGGCAAACGGAGGCGAACTTCAACACGGGGGAGGAGATGACCGCAACGATGATCCACATGACCACACTGATTACTTTGGCATGGAAAGGTTCAACGTATGAGCGAGTAAAGAAGGGCCACTTGAGGGCCACGCATCTGTTCACGCTTATCGCCATGATGAAGAAGATGCTCACGTACAGGTTGCACGTGAAAAGAAACCTCTCGATTTTGCACACAGCTTCACCAAACACCCAGTTTTTGTTATGTGCATAGTAAACAATCAGCAAGGGGAGAGTGGATACGTAAAGCAGGTCACTGATGGCCAAGTTACAGGACAGCACCACACCAGTGTGCCAGTTTCTTCTTTCTTTGGTGAACAGAAGCCACAGAGCAAAGAGGTTTCCTACCAACGCCACGACAAACTCAACACCATATACGACAGGCAGCGCGCCGATCTGAAAGCGTTCACATTCAGAGAAGTTGAAGGTCATCTTGTCTTCTTTCTGCAGCTGACGCACGGGTCATATACTGGAATAACTGTCAATAAAAACACAATATATTTTTACATGCTCTCATCTTTTATAATTTACTTAAAATTTTGAAAAAAATAGAGCACTGGCTGTTTTTTCTTTTTCTTTTTTTTGGAGATCAAATTTAAGACAGATGTAGAAAACATGTTAAACAATGAGAAGGTTCAGTTTAGTTCTGGAGCTGCAGATATACATCTGGCACAGAGTGTCTTAATTCTGTGCAGAGTATGATAAGATCTATAAACTTATTAAAGATATCAAGGCATTCTGCGGCGTAACGTGCAGCTCTGTATCAGAAAACCTGGTCTCAGTAGCAGGTCGACCAAAACGTCTCAGCTAAAACTCCCAAGAATGGATCAGAACAAAACAATGATTCTGATCTGAATCCTGTAACATCTGTGGAAGAAACTGAAACCTGCAGTCTGGAGCAGGAACCTGTCACAGCTGGAACAGCTGGAGCAGTTTGCTCATGAGGAGTGGACCAGCGTACCTGTCGACAGGTGCAGGAGTCTCACTGGGAGTTACAGACGGCAGTGATTGTCTCAAAATGTTGTGTAACAAACATGTTAAGGGTTTGATTGTGTTTGTTCAGGTCAGTTTTTAAAAAAAAAATATTTAGTTAGTTGACAATTCAAAAGCAATATCTGACTTTTATTAGATGATTTTCAGTAAATTTGCGTTTTATTATTGATTTAAACAATTTCAGATTCCATTGTATTTTTTCTTTATTTAACAGAAGGGTACCAAGTTTTTACTGATCAATAAAAACACTAGAATTAATGAAGATATTTACCTTCAGCTTCGCTGGAGCCAGATGTGGAACTGTCCTGGAAAGTCACAAACTAGTTTCCTGCTGAAGAAACAAGATGTTCATCACAGCGACGGAGCCGAAATGTGGACGACTAAAACAGGCAGAAGAATCACTTCCTCTCTGCCCGCTTCCGTTTTGCAATGATCAGAAAAACTGTGATGACACCAATGGCATGTGTTCAAAATAGGCAATAAATAACATGAGATGTTTGTTTTTTTATTTTTGGACAAAGATTAAGAATGTATATTAGAAATAATTTACTCAGAAAATCAAAAGGGACAGCAATACAGAATTAAACAATTTTCTAAATAGAATTAATTGTATTGTATTGAAAACTCATTCTGAATCACATCTCCATGGTTACAGAACTCAAGTTTTATAAAATCATAAAGAAATCTGTGACTTCAGATGATGGATTTTTAGAGTCTGCTGAAGTTTTTAATGAATTATACTTCTATTTATAGAACATACAGATTAAACTGTGGCTTCATGTAAATGTTGCTTTCAGATAAAATCTAATGCACATTTGATTACTGAAGTTTTTTTTCTGATCTGTATCATTAACTTATTTCCGAATGAGAAGTGCTTCTTCAAACTTTGAGCACACAAATGTTTGATATTATAACAGCAAGCGAAGAAAAAAAATAGTCATGACTCATGAAACTTCAGAACTGCACAGCACAATTAGAAAAATGTTTATTTTTGTCTAAAGACCAACGAATAGAAATGTTGACAGTAAGACATTTTACTATTTATGTACAAACTTTGCTTAATTTGTCCATTTTAAACAGCAACAGGCTTCAACACAAACAAATCTGCTGCCACCTGCTGTTGGAACTCAGTACTGCAACCACAGACTCCATTGGACAGAAGACAAGCTCAGCTTTTCCCCTTCCTCTGTGTCTTTGATCCTGGACCCTTCTTCTTGAAACCAGGTTTTCCTTTCTGGCCTTTAGATTTGAAAGACTTGTCTTTGTTTTTCTTTCCATCAAACCGTTTCTCTCTCTGTCCAGATTTCTTTGAGCCGAATGCTTTTCCTTGAGGCATTCTTTTCTTTCCAAATGGTTTCTCGCCATCTTTAGACTTCTTCCATCCTTTTCCAAGTTTGTCTCTTCCTGTTTTGTCTCTCTGTGGACCTCCTGCACTCTTTCTTTTAGCTGATTTGGAATCTGTGGCCTTTGAAGATCCACCAGGAGACTGTTTCCTCTTCTTGGCAGGTACATGAGACTTTTCTGAGCGCCGCCTCTTCTTGGCACCCGGGAACATGTCTGCACAAACATGTTAGTCAAAAACAAATAAGAGCTGTACATCTTATGGCTGACAGTGTATGTCCTAATGTTTACCTTCATCAGGTTCTTGCCCCACAGCCTGTCTGTAATACTCCACATCATCATCAGACTCAACATCAGCTGCTCGATCGGCCTGCATCCCTGGATCTTCCACCTCGCTGTCCTCCTCAGCTTCAGCTCGTTTCCTCTTCAGGCCTTCCAGACTTTTTTTCCTGACAGAATTAAAACATTAACTTTTTACTGAATCACACATGAAGGTTAAAATTTCCCACTCCCAACTTACTTGTGCTCTTCTCGTTTTTCTTTTTTCTTAGCAACGTTCTGCTCCTGTTGTTTCCGGCGCTCCTCCTTCTCCTTCATCTGGGCCTCCTTCCTCTGCAGGATCGCCTGGATTTCTTCCTCCGTTTTATTTACTGTAAAAATGACGTGCAAACATGTTCCCAGTGACGAACAGTCTGTGCATCGTGCTTATAAATCAAACCGTACAGCAGATGAATCAGTAAGCGTTTACTTTTAGAGAGAAATCATAGAAGTCAGACAGTTTCTATCATCATGCACATCTGTACACATCCAACAGGTAAAGTAGAAGTAACGAGCGCTCACTCATGGAGTGGTAAAGGATGTTTCCGTCACCCATCCCCTCCTGAATCTTCACCAGCTGCAAAGTCAGACGAGGACCGATCTGAAGACAACACAATAAACATTCAGCCGCCATCAGAACATCTGCGACGTATTAACAAGGCGGTGAGTGTCGACGTACTTCCGTCAGACGGACGGCGCTCTGCTGCGACGGCATGTTGCCTCTTCCAGAGTAAACCTGAGGCAGCTCGGTAATGTTGTCGTCTCCGTCTTGTTCGGCTTCACTCTCTGAAAGATTTGCTGCTCTGAGATTCAGCAGAAAGCGAGATGTTTCTCATCAGACACAAGGCCCGTTGTAGAAGATCCAAATCGTTTCAAATCACATGACTCTCACTTGATCAGTAGCTCGCTGATGTCCTCAAACTTGTTCATGTTGGGGAACTTCTCCTGCATCAGCTTCTTCACTCCCCGGCTCATGCCAACAGGAACCACCTTCAGGCTGCTGCAAGACGGAAACACGACGACTTCAGTTACTCTGACAGAAAGTCGGTAAACGGCAGCACCGCGTCTGGATGTGTGAAGGCTCATCAGTGCGTTTACTTTGGACAAACATCATGAAATATTCAAGTCATAGTTCCTCATCATCTGAGCCCGTCTCACAGAATTATACAAATAAAAAACACCAACATGTGATTGAGTTTAATTGTACGCTCTAAATTCAGACACACGGATGGAAAAACTTTGATCTCTCTGCTTATTACCACAAATATCAAATATTTGTACTTACTAATGTCGAAACTGAATTTCCTGAGACTCTGGGTCGAGATGAAGCAGCACGCACCTCTTAATGCTGTTGAGGTTAATCTGAAAGAAACAATCTCATTAAACTTCAGACATCAGTTACTGTGTAGAACGACTCGTTACCCACTAAATCAGAAAGCGTTTACTTATAAAACATCTTCAGATCAAATCAGAAGACTATACTTTCATCACGTCAGCGGGTTTTAAAGTAACAAGGTGATGAAAAGCTTAACAAACCTTTTGCACGTTTATAGATGGGAACATATTTTGGAACATGGTGGCCATGAGTTTGACGTGCATCCCGTCCAGGCCGAAGTTGCTGAGGATGAGAAGTGGATGATGCGTGAACTGCTGCTCGTGCATCCTGTGCTTCTTCAGAGATGAAACCACATCTTTGACGAGAGAATACTGAAAAATAAACCATAAAATGTTTCAAAAGAAGTGAGAAACTAAAAAGCAGGAACATTTTTGATACTCGTATCCTGGGCACATCAGTGCGTTTACTTTGAAAAGCATCACGGAATTATCAAAATTTGATGTTTCATCATTTGGACCCGTTATTTAAAACGTTTAACCGTGTTTTATACTGAGTTTATTTACCTTCAGAACTTTAAAATAAAGCATGGGGCCTTTGGGAAGTCGAGCAACTCTCTGTAAAAAGAAGAAATCAGACGTTTGAGTCCTAATAACAAGCGGAACATGAAAATAAGAAGTTATTTTTAAAGTCTCACCATGTTGATGCTGTTAGGAGTTTTTCCAAAGATGATAAAGTGGGTGACTCCCAGGGGTCCGGCAATCGACACAAAGTCTTTCAGCACGTTTTTTTTCCGAACCTGGTTAATGTAAAACAGCCCAGATGTGATGAGTGAGCGATGATTGTTTCCCATACGAAATTAATAATAATTACAAGTCTGTAACATGTTTGTATTAAACACGGTAACATGATCCATCCGGATGCGGGCCTCTGAATTTGACCTTAAATCATAAACATTATCTCTTTCTGACACTAAAAGCAGAGAAACATCTGGAACAGCAGGAATCAGAAGGACCTTGAGGGACTCGGCGGTGTAGGGCTGCATGACGGTCCTCATGTCCTGGATCAGCTGACCCACGTTCTTCCCGACCTGCCCCCGATGAAACACGAAGGAGTGGGGAACAGATCTGTAAGCCTCCTCGGCCACATGGTTGGCTAGAGCTCGGGATTTCTTCTGGTTTTTAGTCTGAATTAAAAAAAAAAAAATCACCGCCGTTTTGGTTAAACATCAACGAGACCGACATTTGATCACTAACTTCCAGGATCGTTCGGAAACACATTCATCATCTGCAATAAAACAATAAACTACGTAAACAATGAATCTATATTTAATTTACCATGTAATTTTAGTTGATTAGCATGTTTAGCAAATGCACTTACTTTGGATTTCCCCATGATTTAACTCGAAGAAACGCTGATGAATTTCAACAGAAAATCTCACAATAAATGTTGTAAATCTAGATTTAAACTAAATTTAAACGGTATGTTCATCGTTTCAGACGATTGTAGTTGACGAAGATTAAGAAAATCACAACTTGAGTCACCGCAACTTCTTCCACATGGTGCTCCCAAATGTGCAACACGCTAATGTGTCCGTGTTTCTGAAACACTCGTTCCGGTGCAGCGAAGACGTTCTTCATCTGCTCATGGTGTTTAATGGAGGTTCGCAACATTACTGCCACCAACCTGTCAGGAGTGTGGATCAGGAAAAACCCCCACAAGAAGTAAAGTTACTAAAAAACCAAACAATTCATTAAGGAATTCATCTTTAAAACTATTAGTTAAAATTTCTATTTGGTTAATTTGTTTTTCTCCTTTTGAGGCATTTAATTAATAAGAATCAGGTTTATTCCAGGAGTTTGGTTCCAACTCACTTTTCACTTGTACTTGCAAAAAGACATAAAGATAAGTAGACAGTGTTATTCATAGACACACATGAGATATGAGATACACAAGTTTAGCACCAGTGATTCTTTCTGCACACTTTATAGTTCTTTGCAGTCTGTTTCTGTCTAGTTCCTAAACATAACCAGACTGTGACGGACCAGCAGAGGAAGGACTTGAACAGCTGAGTATTAGTTCACCTTCAGGCAGGTTAAACTTCTTGAGCTGCAACAGGAAGTTCAACCTCTGCAGGACCTTCTTAATGACTGTGTCTATGGTTCAGGTTGTGGATGATGATGGTCCCCAGAAACCTGTGTCCACCATAGACACAGACTCGTCAGTCCATCGCAGGGCCACACATAAACAAACAACCACTCACACCAAGGGACAATTTAGAGTCACCAATTAACCTCTTGCAGAAAGGACCCAGCTCGAATTTGAACCCTGGACCTGCAAGGCAACAGCTCTACCAACTGCGCCACCGTGCAGCCTGCTCTTCTATAATTATTCTGAAAATGATTTGATACCGTCAGCAGTTGTACCACAAAGAGTTTCCTGTTTCCTGATCATAGGAGTGTTTCTTTTTTACTTTTATAGCTTACAGTACCTCACCTCCCCCTGTAAAGCTGCAGTTATTAATTGTAAAGCCTACTGTCAAAAGCTGATCCATATACTATGATTGATTGTAGACCTCATAGGCTCATGTATAATGACTTTATAACTTTCATGTCTGCTGAACAACTCATTAAATTCAGAACATTTTCACATTGGTCTTTTGGATGTGATCATATCTATTTAATTATGCTTTTAAATATGTTTTTAAATAATTTTACAAGCTACAAGAAAATCTAAATACTTTGTTCAGATAATGTGGCAATGTGTGAAAGCCAGTCGTCTGAAGAACAACCACATATAAGAACTTTCATGAAACAGCAGTTTCAGAAGTTCCGTTCCTTTTTATTCATTTTTTGACATGATGTTCTACATGACTGAGAACAAACAGCATCAACTGACGGGAACACACACACACACACAGAAATATCTGTTTAATTTAATGGCAGATCAAACCAAAGTGGAGCTCCACCAACATCTGTGAAAGCGGTCTTCTAAAAGTGACACATTTGAGCTGATGTGTGAAATGACTTCAGAAGGTTTGTGTCTGAGGGAGATATTTTTATTTGAGCGGAACTGCTCGAGCTGCAGAGACGGGCAGGAAGTATTAAAGACTTGAACGTTGTCATGTTGTTGTTACGTGTTGCTCAGAGTGACTCATCCACATGTGCATGTGTGTGTGTGTAATTCATTTTTAACTCTTTAACGACCTTTTCTGGTATATTTACCTTCATAATCAGAACCAGTAGAGGGCTCTAACATGGTGGAACATCATTTTTGGTGTAAGGATTATGTTTAAGGTTAATATGTGTGAGTTAAGTTTAGTTTTGGGTTAACACATATGGATAATGATTAAATTCAGGGTTGAACTCAACACAAAGTCCTAACAAGGGTAGAAAAACACACTTAAGTGTGTTTGTAAGTAAGAGAGAAATGATCAAGACTCGTATTTACATGAAATTTACTGCAGTAATCCTTCCTTATATACAGTAGGTTGATCTATAAATAAGTAATCTTCACTAGAAATGCTCAAACATTTAATCAGCATGTCTCTAAAATGTTAAACTGCAGCATAAACAATAAACAAATGGCTCACTAGACCATAATTAAGATCCATGAATCTAACAACAGGTGTCAGGGATAAAGTCAGAACCACATCTTTAGTTCGACGCCACATTGGTTCCTTTTCTTTTTCCCTGCAGGATCTCAGGTTGACGGCAGAGGGAGGAGACGTCCAGATTCCTGCAACAAGCACTGGGAGGCGGCATCACTGGGAGAGTTTGTTATTAACAGTCTCCTGTCTGAAGATCCTGAGACAGAAACTCAAAGAATTTACTCCTAAAAACCTGGTAAAAAAAAAAAAAACAGGCGGCTACCAGATTGAATTTTAGAGCAACATAGAGCTTTTAGTTTGGTGAAAAGTCCTAATTTGACATCTTCGAGGGTTGGAAGCTGCTGCTACAGTTTTGGGGGAAAACACAGACATTCAGCATCTGCAAATTGTAAGTTAAAATAATTATAAATCTTTAACAATATCGTAATAGATTATTATGATGATGCCCAGTTCACTTATTTTAAGGAGTTTTGGGCTGATCCTGAGTTTATTTTGGCAGGTCTGTGTTGATTGTTGTCTTTTCAGTGTTGACATGCAAAGTATCACGACAGCTTGGAATGTGTGTGCTGAAAATTTACAAAAAAACATCTGGTGAACTATCAAAACCCACAAAATACTTTAGTATCAATGTAAAATGTGTTTGTTTTCAGTTTAAGTGTTGAACCAAGTCAAAGGTGTTGATTTTAATGTGTTCATGGGATCATTTTAATCATGTCTCCTATTTTTTTTCCTTGGATGTTCAGGAGATTCATGGAGAGGACAGAGACCATAGTTCTCATCCTTTTTCTCACATTATGTTTGGAGACACCAGAAATTAGAGGACAGATTGTGGGAGCTAATGCTGACAATAAACACTCCTCACATTCTTCAAATACAAAAGCGGGTCGATGTTCCTACACATTCATTGTTCCACAGCAGAAGCTGACAGGAGCTCTGTGTTTGAACACACAATCTGCTCTGCTGAACCGCTCTGAAGTGGCGACACTGCAGGCGCAACTCAAACTGCAGCAGGAACAGCTGGAGAAGCTTCAGCACCAACTGGAGCAGGAGGGGTCACTTACCATGGAGGTGAGAGCCCTACGCAAAGAAAGCAACAGCATGAATTCTCGCATTGCTCAGCTTTATGCGCAGCTGCTGCAGGAAGTCCTGCACAAGAAGGATCAGGTTGTGGAACAGCAAAGACTGGAGAGCCTCCTGCTTAATGCTACAACACAGGTGAGAGAAGCCAGAAAGCAACATCTCACACATTACCAAACTTATCTTCATACCTGCTGTGGTTGGTGGGACACCTCAGGCGTTACAGGTGTCCAGTAATTACAGGGAACTGGAGAAGAAATATGGAGCCATTACCTCCTTGATGAGCTCCCAGAATCAGATTATCACCCGACTGGAGAAGCAGTGCCAGTGCAGAGACTCCAGCAAACCCTCGCCGGTAAGAAACATGCTGCTCTTTATGTTTCATCTGGTCAAATAAACTAATAACCATGTTGTTGTTTTGAACAGGTGATGCCTGAACCAACAAGAAGCCACTCAGCTACTGATCAACATAATTACACCTCTGAAGTCAGCAAACTAACCATCGATGTTCAAAGGGACCAAAGTGCTGCATCACCACAGCAAACAAAACCAGGAGGAGGTTCCTCGAGTGAGCCAACAGCAACCCCTTCTGTTAGCTTCCCTGTCACAAAATCCCCAGGTACACATGTTTCATGTAGCACCTGATTAAACTCCAAACTGTGTCAGTCTTATCCGAGTTATTTGACTGTTTAGATAAGCAGCAGCAGCTGATGGAGTCAGTGACCTGCAGGGAGACGTCTTATCTTCTTGGGAAACCTAAACAATGTCAAACCCAGCTGCTTTTACAATGAACAGTGCAGCAATCGCTGGTGTTTAAACTTACACTTTTTACAGAAACTTGCACAACTGGGACTTCTGAAATGATTTCAAAGCAGATCCTTTGAGCAGTTAGTTGAACCAAAGTGAGTTCAGCATTTATGTGACTCAATACTTCCTAAATGTCTGACGAAACAACGCTTGTTGCCACATACAGTTGATGTGAAAAATGCTTGTCACAGCAGCTCCTGGTTATCACTCAGTGTTGGATGTTTTTCACCATGTCACTTAATCCCTGTGGTATAAAACTCTGAACATCTTTTGGTATTTAGAAAAAAAAATGTAAGAACAAACACCTAAACTGCCACTGTTAAATTCAAATTTGTTTTCTATCTTTAAATATTACTAATTTAACCCCCCCCCACAGGGCCATGGCGAGATTGTCAGCATGTTCTGGACTCAGGTGAGACCACCAGTGGAATCTACCTGCTCCGCCCACAGAACACTAACCGACTGCTGCAGGCCTGGTGTGAACAGAGTCCCGACCAGGACGGATGGACCGTCATCCAGAGGAGACAAGACGGATCAGTTAACTTCTTCAGGGCTTGGGAGCAGTACAAGGTCGTCCATCTTTAAAATGAGTGATTATTGTTTTAATCAAGGAGTCTATGGCTGAGATGGATAAATGACTCAGTATCATCGTTTAAAAATGATTGTAGATGTTTAAATGTGCTTATTATAGTTGAAGTATTGAACTTAATTGAATTTTGTCCTGGTTCATCATTAAAGCGATTTATTTATTAAGATGTTTCATAAAAAAGTGAAACATGGTGTAAGTCATGTCTGAAAAATTTAGGATCATTAGTTACAATCGATTTATATTTAATGTGTACAAGTTTGAAATTAATTTTCTCTCATATTCTTGAATTACTCATTTTAAAAATTTTCATTGACTATCTATGAAAGTTGAATGCAAATAGTGACGAAGTGAATCACTTGATCAATCGAGTTAATCTACATGACACTGACACTTGAGTCATTAAATGTCTCACATTGTTTATTCATTGTTCACATTTATTGTCTAAAATTAGGGGATTTTATTCAAAATGAACGTGAACACTTGCATCTGTGTGTTACAGCAAGGCTTTGGAAACCTGAATGGAGAGTACTGGCTCGGCCTGGAACATCTCTACTGGATCACTAAACAGGTCAAATATAAACTGCGAGTGTCCCTGGAGGACTGGCAGGGTCGGCATGTGTTTGCTGAATATGACAGCTTCCATTTGGAGCCCGAGAGCGACTGGTACCGCCTACGTTTGGGACAATACCACGGCACCGCAGGAGACTCCCTGTCCTGGCACAACAACAAGGCCTTCACCACTTTGGATCGGGACAAGGACAGCTACACGGGTCTGATCCTGCTCAGTAGATCTCTGCTGTGAGGCGACTTTGTGTTAATAATGTTTCCTTCTTTTTCCTGTTGCGTCATCAGGTAATTGTGCTCATTACCAGAAAGGAGGCTGGTGGTATCACATGTGTGCCCACTCTAATCTGAACGGAGTGTGGTATCGAGGTGGACACTATCGAAGCCGCTACCAGGACGGAGTCTACTGGGCTGAGTTTCATGGAGGGTCCTACTCACTCAAAAAAGTTTCCATGATGATCAAACCCTCATAGTTTTACTGTTGCATGTAAAAAAGAAACACACGTAAAGGGGGCAGCCCTAAAAAAAAAACTATATAATACTATATAAAACTATATCAAATCCAAGTAAAGTATCTGATTGTGTTCTAGTGTTTAAACAGTCTGTTAAATAAACTGGGATTTACTACTTGATGGTTGAATTTTATCAGTTTTTTGTTTTGTTGCTGTGCCATGTGTGTATTTCCAGTAGAACCTATCATCTATAATTGTTTTGAATATGGTTTTGATACCATCAGCAGCTGCACAGAACACTGAAAAGTGAAGGGATCACCATCAGCAGTTGCACCACAAAGAGTTTCCTGTTTCCTGTTCATAGGGGCGTTTCTTTTTTTTTTTTTTGCATTTATAGCTTACTTTCTTTTTCTATCGAAATGATTTTAACTGTCATCAGTGGGTCATCATCTCTAGAACAAACACTGAGCTAAGATTGAACTTGTTTGGTTAGAAAGCTGGACATCCTCTCCTGGATTACAGCTTTCCTCTTTCATGCTCCTCCATCCTCCTGCATGCTGGTCCACCATGCTGGTTCTCAGGCTGCTGGGCCTTCTCATCGTACTCTCAGTGTCTCTGTGTGGTGAGTGAATATGATGCTCTATTAAAGCTCGATCATCCTTTTTAAAAGTTTGTTTTATTTATGGTTGTGGTTACAGGTTGTTGAAATGGGGTAGATTTTCATTAGCTTTCTATTTAACTCCATGTGATGTGATGTGAGATCAGTAAGAGCAAAAGAAAAGCAGAAATAATCAGCAATTTTGGTGGCGCAAACGTACGTTTCAGAAAATCTCTTATAAAAACAGTTTTATATAGTTAAAAAGTTAAAATGATGAAACTTCTAAAGATCTATAGAGGAGGAGTAGGTGTGAAGTTTGTGGAAAAAATTGCCTTGTGTCTACACTGAAAGTGTAAATCAGTCTTGTTACATAAACCGGGTGTTTCTATCAACCTTACTGTTACTACGGTAACTTGGTTGTTTGATTACATCCTTGTTCAGTGAAGACGACGTTCAGACAAACAAATACGTTCTTAGGAAACTGCTTTCAAATACAATTTTTTTGAAAATGACCAAAAGCCAAAATAATTCTCATGCACTTGCTCTTATTTTGAGAATATGTTGAGAAAATACACTTTTAAACAATAGATAATAAAATAAATCTCAAATGTTAAAAATCCAAAATATATTCTTTGCACACTCATTTAAATGGAAGCAAATTAAAAATTTGTAAACAATTTTAATCACCTGTTGCCATCTTGTTTCTGGAAACTTTGTGACTATGACAGCACATGGTAACGTCCTTAATGACATGAGTTTATCATACATGCCAGTAGAGCGCAGCAAAATGCTTCAATAACCAAGTTTGGAAAACAACCCCATGTGAAATGTTTGTCTACAAAAGACAATCCTAAATAAATGATCACATTGTTTGTAAAATATATCTGAAGGTTTTCTTACCACTCATGCTCTGATCGAAAACTGAGATGTGAAGGCAAATAGCAAAATAAAGCTAAATGATGCTTTTCAAAGCAGCAAAGAGATTGAAATCAATGGGTATTATAAGTGTAATTTCAAGGGAATTAAAATGATTGGGTAAAGTGATCAAAAGGAAAATAAATACAAAATAACTAACAGCATTTTTTTTTGTAAATTTATTCTGTTTTAATAGAAATTCAAGCTTTTCTTCTCTCTATTAAACCTGTGGATAAAGAGCAAAAAAATGAACTGCAGTGTGATGTTCATGATACTGCTCCTGATTCCAACCTCAATGTCAGCTGGCACAAAGACAACAAAGTAGTAAGGTTGAACTCCTTCAACACATCTGAAACATCTGTAAATAAAATCAGCGATTTGGAAGAAGAATATATTCAGATTAGATGTGAAGCTCTGCTGGAACCTGAGCCACAACAACCACAACATCCTGTTGTCTCTCAAACACACAATCTCTCAGCACTCTGTGAGTAAATATCTTATTGTATAGACAAACTTGTAATGTTATTATTTTAATTGTAATTTTTTAGACCCAAATTTAGATCAGATAATCAATGTATGACATGTTTTTTTTTTTTTCCAGATGCTCCAGATGTCAGCCTGACCTGTGAGATTGGTGGGAACCCTCTTCCTGAATATCAGTCAGCTGTTGAAGGAACAGATTTATTGATCTACTCACTTACATTCAACATAATTAATATTACCTCCAGTGCAATTTTCAAATGCATGGCTATTAGTGATTTAGGAAATGTAACTTTGAACATCGAGGTCTATATGTCAATAGAGAGAACAACAACCACACCCTCTGCAACCAAACCCCCCAGAGAAGGTATGCATCTACAGAACTGTGCATGGTTTAAAATCACACTTAATTTCTTATAACTCTGTTTCTGAGGGGACAGACTTTGTTGACATCTTTTAATATGGTTTTGATTAACAGATTGTTTTTATTTATTGGACTTCAGCTGTTTTGCCATTCATTTACTTTCCAGTCTTTGGACCTGGACATGACAGCATGTATAAGCAGTGTAAAAAAATCCTGAAAAGCTTAAACACTTTATCTAAAGATGAACAATACCTGAAAGTTAGACGAGATAAGTCAGATAAGAGATGATCCTTCAGTGGATCACATGTCATGTGCCTTTTAAAATGTTTCCACAGGTCAAACTATTATTTCACATGTTTTTCATCAGTTCATCTAAAGAAAAGTGCACAGATCACAACTTTATGACAGGGTGCTGGTAACAAAGTGCTCAAAGATCCAATTATTATTAATATTTTAAAGATGGGTGTTATATTTCACAATAAGTAACTTAACAATGAAAAAAATGACAAATCCTTGGTAGAGCTCAGACCTCCACCATCCACCTCAGTTACCCCCAGATCGCGATTCACACCAAAAATAACAGTCTCACCTTTGTTGTATCGACGTTAACAGATTCATTTAATCTGTTCATTGATCTGTTAGTTCAGTTATTGATGAAAATCTTTTTTTTTTGGTAATAGTGGTTTTGTTCTGGATTGAGCTCCAGTGTTTTTGCACATGGAGCTCACTTCCCATTCTACAGTATCTCAGCTATCTTTGGTGTTTGTTTAAAGTCTTTACCATCATTTGTTCTTCCAAAAGTTCCATATTTGTGCTTTTCTAGATCAAAGTATCTGGAATTATGTAATGATCTAGATCACTCCTTGGTATCATGTAGAACCTGTTGGGAAATCACCCTGTATTTTTGTTATTGAGCACCTGGACCATTTATTGTGGAGTTACATGCAGATATGTTAAAAACAGCTTCTATCTCACAATGATGAAGAATTATATAAACAAACAAACAAAAGCTGGTGAAAAAACATCCATCCTGGTGGAGGTAATAATTCCTCTAACAGTCAGGTACAATCTAACTGGGCTGAAAATGAATGAAAAGTGGTTCACAAAGAGTGAGTTGAAAAAACCTTAGAAAGCTTTTATAAATGTTGATTAAGACCATGTGAAAAGATTAAGAGGTAATTTTGATTTGTGGACAAAAATATAAAGAATTAGGAATAGCTCAAGATCTTTGACCAATGCATATTTAAATAGAGAATAAAAAAAACAAACATTTGTTTTGTTTTTATCGAAATTCCAGATGTTATTCTCTCTACAAAAACTACAAATGCCTCTGCAGAAGAGACACTTTACCAGCTGCAGTGTGACGTCTTCAGTACTGCTTCGACTCAGAATCTTACACTCATCTGGTTCAAAAACAATGAAAATATAGCCACAAATCATTTTCATGAAACAACCATAGAGACAGTGAATGTTTCCGACACTTTGGACGTCCGCATCACCCGAGAAGAGGACGTTGTTCAGTTTAGATGTGAAGCTCTGCTGGAGGAAATAAACTATCTTCTTGTCTCTGAAACACACAATCTCTCAGCACTCTGTGAGTAAATATCTTGTTTTCAGAGACAAATTTTTTTCAATCATTTTAATATTTAAAACTTAAAATCATCAGATTTTGGTTAGATTTCTATCAGATAATCACTGAATTAAAATGTTTTTGTTTTTTTTCTCAGACGCTCCAGAGTTCAGAGCAAATCACAGCAATCACATCACTTTACATCAGGGTGGTGATGTCAGCTTGAGCTGTGAGGCGGATGGGAACCCTCCTCCTCAGTATCGTTGGGCTGTTGATGGAATGAATTTAATGAAAAGCTCATGGATACTCAATGTAACTGATGTGAATCACAGTAGAAACTACAGCTGTATAGCTATCAATGATCTAGGAAAAGTAAGTTTGGAGATTTATGTTCATGTGCTTGAAGCGACTCCAGCAGCCTCCCCTGAAGCCACGCCCACCCCAGCAACAAATGGTATAGAACCCTATTTACTTTACAGATAATATTTCTTGTTCTTACTGTTGCTGGATTGTTTTTGTACATCAAATCAAAAGTATGATTGATTATTTTGTGAATGACAGAATGCATCCTGAGACTGACCCCCCCTGAAGTTGTTGTGAAGTTTGGAGATCCAGTTGCGATTAACTGCAGCTCACCAAATCCCGGGATTGCTAAAATAGGCTGGGAGACTCCTGTTAATCCAGTGTCGCATCGTTCCTCCAGTGTACTTTGGAAAATTGAGAAAATGGAACTCTGGACTTTGGATCTTCAGTGTTTTGGTACTCTAAATAACAACGATCAATGTTTTGAAACCCCAAACATCATTGTTTATCGTGAGTACAAATAAGGTTTTTGATTCTTAAGTGTTATTTTTGTATAAAAATTGATCAACTGAATTTAAATTAGAAACAACTGATTTACTTTACTTCTTTTTTTCACCCCAGAGATTCCAGATATTGTGTCAATATCTGCAGCGGGTCCAATGAAAGAGGGTTTAGAGTATCAGCTGAATTGTGACATCTACAACGTGGCAGTGAAAAAGCTGACAGTGACGTGGTTCCATGGAAATAAAACTGTGTTTACAGAAACCTCACAAAGCTCCAGTGGGACCCCACGCAATGTCACATTCATTTGGAAATTCACTCCAAAGAAAAGTGACAACGGATCAGTATTCAGATGCATGGCTGAGTTGCATCCTGGACCCGGTGGACCAGTCCCGCCCCCTTCTGCAGTCTCCGAACCTTTCCTTGCTGTTGTACACTGTAAGCTTCCTGCACAATCCTTTTTAAAATTTCTACATACAAATGTTTATATTTACATTAATCTGTTCTCATTTTCACCTTTTAGATAAACCAGTCCTCACAGATTGTTCTCCAGTGCACCCTATCATAGAAAATAAGTTCCGTATGAATGATATGGTTTGTAAAATCGATGCAAACCCTCAACCAAGTGTGAAGTGGTACCGTGATGATAAACTGATCAGTTCCTCTGAGCTGCTCAACCGGACCCACTCTGGGATCTACACAGCCGAAGTCTCCAACAGCATGGGCAATACTAGCAAATCTGTTTTAGTCCAAGTTGAATGTAAGTTCATAAAACATTGTTCACAAGTAATTAAAGTAGTGATAAAAGCATCGTATTCTGAAAGGTATTTTAATGTCTCTGTACAGATGGTCCCAGTTTCACCTGTAAGATGGAGTATGAGGTTGAAGTGAGTGATAAACCCCAAATTTTGTGTGAACCAGAAGGTTTACCTCCACCCAACGTCACCTGGTTTAAAAATGGAAAAGAGATGGTACTTCCATCACACTGGTCAAAACGTGACAGTGGAAACTATTCACTGAAAGCTCAGAACATACACGGAACAGCCGAACACAAGTTTCAGCTCAGTATTTTGTGTAAGAATAAACTTGTACAGTCTTTGTATTATTACCAAATGTAAATAATTTACAATCAAACACATTCTTTCCTTCTTTTCTAATAGATGCCCCTGAGTTCAAGGAAGGAGATATTCAGAAAGACTTGATGCTAGACAGTAATATGACTTTTGATTGTGAAGCTGAAGGTAACCCCAGACCTGTAATTAAATGGACCTACAAGCCTGCACACAACCTGATGGAGACCACTGTGGGGCGCCAGAATATCATTACTGTCTCAGGAGCCACGTCTACCAATGCTGGTCTTTACATCTGTGTTGCCACGAATAAAGTTGGGAATATGACAAGAACCATCACACTGGCGGAGAAAGGTATGAATACACAGCCTAATGCAAAACTGAACTAACAATACGTGTTACTGAAGAGAAATAAGGAACATCAAGACCTGTTGTCTGAATGTTATTTTTGTGCTTGTTTTACAGGCAAAACCAGTCCCAACTTTTTTTATTGGTTTATTCCTCTGATATGTATCATCATCATCCTCATCATCGTTCTTTCAAGCTATATTTATCGTTGCAAGAGAAAAAAAGGAAAGTACACTGTTGTTTCCAAATGTGATCCATCCTCCATCCCCATGGCGACACGATCTGCTCCAGCGTAACAGCAAGATCAAGTTGGACATGTAGATCATTTTAACAGACAGAAACAATCCCAATGTGTATTTTAGAGGATGCAAAACATTTGAATTGATAATAAAGCTACACCAGGGTTCATGATGTTGTGTTTATGTATGTACCATTTGCCCGTTTGCAATTATTTAATTAAAACGTTTAATCATTGAAACGTTGCAGATCTTGTTAGTTGAACGTGTAAAAACAGAGGAAACTGAATGACAACACATTCATGGATTTGCCGAGCTGAAGAAAACAATTAAAAAAGTCACCGATGATTGATTTTAATCATAAAATAACGTTCAATGATCAGGTTCAATCAGAGAGGCCTTCACGTGATTAGAATATTATCTGAAAGTCTGAATCTTTCAGCATCAGAACGGAACAGCATACAAGAATTTAGAAAAACTTCATGATATAACACAAGATGTAAGTGGTATAGACATATATGTGTGTGTGTGTGTGGGTTGACTAGAGAGGGAGGAAACGGGTGAGTGAAACTAACGATCCAAACATGAAAATGTGGCTCCGTGTCCAGTCCGGGGCCGTTGGCTGCGCGGCCCCTTTAAGAATTAGGATTTGGGAGTGACGCGGATACGAGAGCTAGTTTGTCCCTGTTTCCTGCGCTATGAAAAAATATTTGGACTAACTAGACCAGCGGCTGCCAGCACAAGTTGATTGGATAATTATGATGCCGTTTCTTCTAAGTTGTTAAAGAAGTGAACACCGGAGTGTTTGAGCTTCATCGGGTCGGGATTGGATCCTCCAGGGCCGCCGTCCGAGCTGTTGGGATAAGTTCTTTGTATTCAAGTTAAACATGGACTGGGGTACCGAACTTTGGGTGAGTCCATCATCTGACTCTGTCGGGTATAAAATGCATCAGACTTGCAATGATCCGTTTTGTTTACATGTTGCTCTGCGAGGAATAAGTTTGGAGAAAAGTTCAATCTTTGAGCGTTTGCAAAACGATGCGTTCATGACCCCCCCCCCCCAACCCCCCAGGAGTTAAAGAAAAACTTTTTCTAAAATAAATAAATAAATAAATAAAAAAGGGAAAAACTACATAAAATGGTTCAGAATGCCAGATGACTTCGATTATTATTCCAGTCTAAGATATTTCAGGACGTTTTCACTGGATCATCAGCGAGACTGTTTCACATCAGTTTATAGACAAACTGATGTGAAACACTCTATAAATAAACTGATGTGAGTTAAAACAGTGTTACATTCTTATTTGTTCTGTATTCAGATTTTAAACTGTTTGGGGTCGGTTACATCTTTCAGGATGATGCTTTGTTTATGTTTTGTCACACTTGGCTTCCATAGAGATGAAATCAGCTGCTGGCTTGGCAACAACTATCATCCTTGACAAGGTTCCTCATGTTCCTGTGAGTGAAAGTTCTCAGGAAGCTGCTGATTCTATATCTATATCTATTTCTATATATTTCCCAATTTCTGCTAGTATAAAAATATTTGCATAGATTTGCCAGATTACAACTAACCCTAACCCTAAACAACATCAGTGGGGGACTGTAAAACAGGTTTTAGGAATTGTTTACACTGTTAATCCAAATCAGGGTAATACAGGATTGCTGCAGACATGAAGCCACTTCCTGGAAACAGAACTGAAAGGGTTGACACCATCCTGGACTTGAGCAGAACCCGTTCACATTATGTTCTGATAGAACCTGTTTTGTAAAATGGAGCATTGCTAAGAAGAGGACAGGGAGGTTGTGACCTCATTACAGTCTCCCCCCTGGGCTTTTCCCCCGTCCCCCTTTTTTTTTTCATCCTATGCAACGGTGCAACAGCCTAATTAGTTTTGCCCTACTTTGATTCACAGAAACATCCGTGCTGGTATTAATCAGACTCTCCTTCTGTGTTGAATATGTTTCTTCCTGTTTCAGAGGAAATTCTGCACATAAAAATCTGTTTTATTTTGTGTTTCACAATTTCTTTCACATGTAAAAATGATTAACCTTTTACGTTTAGTTCTAACCTGACTGGTCATGCAAATTCCTTGCTGGTACGATCAGGTTTGTTAATGTTTGACTGCAGAGTCAAACCCTTAAGGCCCGGTCGACTCGTTGGCATCTGTTCCCCTGATTGTTTTTAATCTGGTTGCTATTTTAAGACACCGGTTTGTGCAGTGGCAGATCCGAGTCTGGGCTTTAGTTGTGATAGTAACTGCAACTCCTGCGTGGCAGGTCTTACAAGGCCATGCCCCTAATTTTCTACAAGAATGTTTGACTCAGAGCTGAAACATCTACTGACGCGTCAGAGGAAGGTGACCCAGTGGGTGACTCCTTCAGATGTGTCACAACTTTTTCTTAATGTAAAAATAGTCATTGAAAATACAAGTGGTTGTATTTTATCATCCCACCTCATTCAAGTCTGTGCAACAAAAATGGATGATGGCTTCAGACATTTCAGATTTCACCTACCTGTTTAAATATAGCTGCAGTAGTAAAGTGCTGCAACAGAGACGAGTTTAAAATTGCAAATAGCTTGAGAATCAAATATTAATGCAGACTATAGATATGTCCTTCTTTTTCCTGCAAACTTAAACGTGATTTCCATGTGATAGTTACTTCTCATAAACACAAACTTCAGGGTCATTTGAGTTCAAACCAATTTTTTGGAGACAGGACAATTTTGACTCTGTTTTTTTGTGATGATGTAAGTAAAGTTTATATATCTTTTTACAAGTTTTTGTGATGTTTTTAAGAACAGTTTTCAAGTGGCCAATGGTTTCTAATTATTTTCAATTTGTATATAATTATGTTTATTGGATGTCCTACTGTAGACTGTATGTCTTACAGTATTAAAACCAAAGAAAAGGAGGGAAAATTAATCAATTCCAGTTTTTTGCTTTTTTCTGACCATAAAAAGTTTAGGATCAGCAACAAGTGAAACTCTTCTTCTATTTATTCTATTCTTCTGTTGTGAATTTAGGCTCCAAAATACTGATGAGCCTCCTATCACAGGTGTGATTGTTAGTTTAATTCATAAGAATCCCTAATTGATAATAATCTCTGAAAATTCCTCTGATCTGAAGCCAGATTGACTCTGAATGCAGAAGTGTTCTCGTTAGCTCGCAGGGTTCTTTCAGAACGTGTCAACCAACGCAAAGATTTTTTTATGTGGAATTCTGTAAATACAGAAATGAAACTCGATATTAGAAGAGACTTGAGGTGTTGAACAGGACTGAGAACTCCCTCTTAGTCACCAGTTTGTTAAAGAGGCCATTTCATCCAAATTTCAGGACTTTGTGGTTATTTCTTAAGTATTAACCAGTAATATGAAACATTTTAGATCTAAAAAACATCAGGAAACACTGATTAACAGAACTTTCAATCTGTCTGCATGTAGATTCGGCTGGTTTCGTCAGGCGTCGAGCAGCAACTCATTAATATTCATTATGCAAATTTGCTAGACTCAGATTGGCTAACAAACTAGCCTATGAGAGCAAGGCATACTGTTTCCTGCCACACGTAGTCTCTTCCGGTTTGAGACATCTTATGCTAACAGCTTTTAGCTAGCAGCATGCTAGGTGTGGTTTCAACTGCAGGAGCTGCCGAACAAAGGAGTTGTGATGAAACAGATACAGGCCGTTCAAACTTGGGAGAACTCGGGTGTTATCGCCACCTGCGTAGTTTGAGAGATAAAAACTGAAAGAAAAGTTATTAACCTGACCCACTATGAAGGTAAGAACACCTGTGGAGCTAAAATATTCAACAGAAACCTCAGAAAACCCGTTTTTAATGGAAGGGCTTCTTTAAACGGTGCAACATATTGAACAGAAGTTTAGAAACTGAACTCATCAGCAGAGTCACTCACCAGTGCAACATGTTCATGATTGGAAACTATCTGACATGAAAAGTGAAGGTTTCTAAGAAATAAGTTCAAATTCCTTCAGGATGAGACAAATTCCAACAACAGCTGAGTGTCGATATTTATCCTCAACATGATGAAGGTGTGAATCATTTACAAGCTGGTGCCACACTGGATCCTTTCTTCACCACAGTTACATTCAGTATGTCAGATCAATTTAATCTGATATTTATCCTTTAAATTTAGGACTTGTTTTAGAATTTGACACATTTGATTTAAATAGAACATTAGAATATTGGGTTGGTTATTCTCGAAGGGTGCGCTGAGTCAGCAGAACGTGCAACTGGGTCAGTGTAGGTCTTTTTTTAACATTTCAAACTGCACTCTTCTTAACGGTGTTCTGTGATTAGCTAACATGTCGTCTCATTCAATTTGAGACCATCTCTTTTGTTTTTCCTGAGGAACCTGAAGGTTACACAGGAACAAGGCCCAACATGTCAGGAATCCCCTTTTAAAGCCCCCCCCCCACTTCAGTGCAGAAGTCAGCAGCTGTAACAGATGAGCTGCTCTGTGTGTAGAGTGACTGATGTTTGATACCTAACAGACCTGTCTGAGCTTGAAGGTATCAAAACTTACCTGCAACAAAAGAAAAAGCAGCAGTTGAAACAAAAATGACCTTTTCTTTTCCAAATTAAAGGAAAAATCTGCACATTTTCCTGTTAATGAAGTCGAAATGGATTCAAGGTACAGTGGGGCAAAGAAGTATTTAGTCAGCCACCAATTGTGTAAGTTCTCCCACTTAAAAAGATCAGAGAGGCCTGTAATTTTCATCATAGGTATACCTCAACTATGAGAGACAAAATGAGGAAAAAAAATCCAGAAAATCACATTGTCTGATTTTTAAAGAATTTATTTGCAAATTATGGTGGAAAATAAGTATTTGGTCAATAACAAAAGTTAATCTCAATACTTTGTTATATAGCCTTTGTTGGCAATGACAGAGGTCAAACGTTTTCTGTAAGTCTTCACAAGGTTTTCACACACTGTTGCTGGTATTTTGGCCCATTCCTCCATGCAGATCTCCTCTAGAGCAGTGATGTTTTGGGGCTGACGCTGGGCAACACGGACTTTCAACTCCCTCCAGAGATTTTCTATGGGGTTGAGATCTGGAGACTGGCTAGGCCACTCCAGGACCTTGAAATGCTTCTTACGAAGCCACTCCTTCGTTGCCCGGGCGGTGTGTTTGGGATCGTTGTCATGCTGAAAGACCCAGCCACGTCTCATTTTCAATGCCCTTGCTGATGGAAGGAGGTTTTCACTCAAAATCTTACGATACATGGCCCCATTCATTCTTTCCTTTACACGGATCAGTCGTCCTGGTCCCCTTGCAGAAAAACAGCCCCAAAGCATGATGTTTCCACCCCCATGCTTTACAGTAGGTATGGTGTTCTTTGGATCCAACTCAGCATTCTTTCCCCTCCAAACACGACAAGTTGAGTTTCTACCAAAAAGTTCTATTTTGGTTTCATCTGACCATATGATGTTCTCCCAATCCTCTTCTGGATCATCCAAATGCTCTCTAGCAAACCGCAGACGGGCCTGGACGTGTCCTGGCTTCAGCAGGGGGACACGTCTGGCACTGCAGGATTTGAGTCCCTGGCGGCGTAGTGTGTTACTGATGGTAGCCTTTGTTACTTTGGTCCCAGCTCTCTGCAGGTCATTCACTAGGTCCCTCCGTGTGGTTCTGGGATTTTTGCTCACCGTTCTTGTGATCATTTTGACCCCACGGGGTGAGATCTTGCGTGGAGCCCCAGATCGAGGGAGATTATCAGTGGTCTTGTATGTCTTCCATTTTCTAATAATTGCTCCCACAGTTGATTTCTTCACACCAAGCTGCTTACCTATTGCAGATTCAGTCTTCCCAGCCTGGTGAAGGTCTACAATTTTGTTTCTGGTGTCCTTTGACAGCTCTTTGGTCTTGGCCATAGTGGAGTTTGGAGCGTGACTGTTTGAGGTTGTGGACAGGTGTCTTTTATACTGATAACCAGTTCACACAGGTGCCATTAATACAGGTAACGAGTGGAGGACCGAGGAGCCTCTTAAAGAAGTTACAGGTCTGTGAAAGCCAGAAATCTTACTTGTTTGTAGGTGACCAAATACTTATTTTCCACCATAAGTTGCAAATAAATTCTTTAAAAATCAGACAATGTGATTTTCTGGATTTTTTTTCCTCATTTTGTCTCTCATAGTTGAGGTATACCTATGATGAAAATTACAGGCCTCTCTGATCTTTTTAAGTGGGAGAACTTACACAATTGGTGGCTGACTAAATACTTTTTTGCCCCACTGTATAAATGAGTGGCAGCCATCTGTCTGTCTTCTCTCTCAGTCACGATGTTGCTCCATGTCTTAAAGCTAAGCAGAAATCTAGACATTATTCCCGACACATTTTCCACATGTGAAGAATATTTCTGGAAATCTGCAGGCTGAAAAACATTATTTGTGTTTTATTTACTGCCNCCCCTTTTAAAGCCCCCCCCCCCCCCACTTCAGTGCAGAAGTCAGCAGCTGTAACAGATGAGCTGCTCTGTGTGTAGAGTGACTGATGTTTGATACCTAACAGACCTGTCTGAGCTTGAAGGTATCAAAACTTACCTGCAACAAAAGAAAAAGCAGCAGTTGAAACAAAAATGACCTTTTCTTTTCCAAATTAAAGGAAAAATCTGCACATTTTCCTGTTAATGAAGTCGAAATGGATTCAAGGTATAAATGAGTGGCAGCCATCTGTCTGTCTTCTCTCTCAGTCACGATGTTGCTCCATGTCTTAAAGCTAAGCAGAAATCTAGACATTATTCCCGACACATTTTCCACATGTGAAGAATATTTCTGGAAATCTGCAGGCTGAAAAACATTATTTGTGTTTTATTTACTGCCTCCCAGTCAAGATTCTTCTCAGTGTCCTCCGTCTCAAAGAAACGACGCAGCTTAAAGGTTAACATCAGCTTCAGCTTTTAAAAAAATGTCCTTTCCTTGTTTGTTTTCTTCTTATTTCCTCAGGATCAATACGACATCATAGAGAAGCACACGCAGTCGGGCCTGGAGCTGGTGGAGAAGTATGTCAAATTTGTGAAGGAGAGGACAGAGATTGAGCAAAACTATGCTAAACAACTGAGGTAGGATCATTCTACTGTGTACTCTCATGTGTGTATATGTGTGAGGACTTTATTGATTGCTTGTTAGAGGGTTGTTTATGTAATTTTTTTGGTCTTATGACTGCTACTGGGACAGTTTGTTGCTTGTTTCTGAAACGCTGCCTCCGCAGTGTTGCTAGCTGCCTCCTCGTATCTCCTGCTTCTCACCCAGTTGTTTCCCAGTGCACAAGCCCACATCTGTTGTAGTGCTGAGCTTTTCTGCAGAGGAGAGGAAGTGGGAGCAGACTGACACATGATAGAATGGATGTGGTCAAAGGGAGAGTGAAAGGAGGAAGAGAAGCAACATAAATATGTTCAGAGTTGAATGACTTGTTTTTCATATAGTTAATAAACTTGAAATGGTTGGGAAAGAATTTCATTCATGTTTGAAGCTAGTTTTAAAGAGGCCCTTCCATTAAAAACGGGTTTTCTGAGGTTTCTGTTGAATATTTTAGCTCCACAGGTGTTCTTACCTTCATAGTGGGTGTGAAAACAGGTCAATAACTTCTCTTTCAGTTTTAATCTCTCAAACTACGCAGGTAGCGATAACACACGAGTTCTACCGAGTTTGAACGGCCTGTATCTGTTTCATCACAACTCCTTTGTTCGTTAGTATTCGGAGGCTCCCGCAGTTGAAACCACGCCTAGCATGCTGCTAGCTAAAAAGCTGTAGCATAAGACGTAGCAAACAGGAAGAGAGATCGTCTAACGTTGCCATGCGCAGCGGGGCAGGAAACAGTATACCTTGTTCTCATAGGCTAGTTTGTTAGCCAATCAGAGTCCAGCAAATTCAAATAATGAATATGAACGAGCTGCTGATGAAGCAGTCTGATGGAACAAGCCGAATTTTAATGCAGACAGATTGAAAGTTCTGTTAATCAGTGTTTCCTGACATTTTTTAGATATAAAATGTTTCATATTACTGGTTAATACTTAAGAAATAACCACAAAGTCCTGAAATTTGTATGAAATGGCCTCTTTAATGGAATTTGAGCTTTTAGCTTCCAGTTTATCTGAGATTTCCTTTGGTCAGACAAATACTAGTTTTTCTTTTCCTTCCTCTTTCTTGATGCTCTTTTTAACGTCAACAGGAATCTTTCTAAGAAATATAACCAAAAGAGAAGCAACAAAGAAGAGCCTGAATGCAGGTAAAAAGCTTGAAAACATGTATCTGTCCAAACATATAACATCACGTTTTAAACTGTAAGGAATCATTTTGTTTACTGCGCTGTTTGGCTTATGCTGCTGATGTTTAAATGTCCTCAGAGGGAAACAGGAATAAGGAAGTCATGGTCTCCTTATCACCACTTTGCCCACTGCTGAGCTTTGTACTATTATCTTCTTATCAGTGGTCCCATCCGCATGTCCTTATTTCTCCACCCTTTCCTTTCCTCTCTGAAACGGTAGGTTGTCCAGCTTCCAGTCTTTTTTGGACATCCTGAATGAGATGAATGACTATGCGGGCCAGAGAGAGCTAATCGCCGAGAACTTAATGATGAACATTTGCATCGATCTCACCAAATACCTGCAAGAGCTGAAGCAGGAACGAAAGACGGTGAGCTTAATATGCAAAGTAGCGGGAATGCATGTGGCTTTCCTGCTTAAAATCTGTTTGTAGCAACCAGTGCAGTCCAGTCCAAACAAAGTGAGTAAAGCATGTAGTATTCAGGTGTTTTCCTGTATTAACTGTGTCGTTTTCCTTTACGCTGTGTTAGAAGATTCTTTTTAAAGTTGTGCATATTGTTCCCCAGCATCGATGCGATGTGTTCTTACACCACCAAGTCTGACAAAATGCCAAAGAAGATTTTTATTTATACAATTCACACTCAGCTTTATAAGAGTGGAGATCTCACTGCTGCAGCAGGGGAAGAAGTTGAAGCGTCTCCTGAGGGAGAAATGGTTCGTTCCTCCGTCTCTGTCCTGTCGCATTGCAGAACAGTTTTGCAGAGCGTCTCGCTGAAGATGTTATGTCTCAAACCGACACACTGGTATTTGTTTTCTTGTCTGATTTGCAGTGTGGCTTTTTGAGGTCATTGTTTATTCTGTCTTCTCCCACACATGTGTCTTTCTCTCTGTCATCTGACCCTCTTGTCGTTCTATTTTTATGAATGTGTGCAGTATCTTCTGGAGGCCAAGAAGGCCCAGCAAAGTTTGGAAAGCACCTACAAGCAACTCGACACAGTGAGTCTAGACTTAAAACAGAAAAACTCATCAAAATATTCCATTTTTAGTCTGCTAAGATCGGTGTCAGAATAAAATATAGCTGCTTGGAGCGAATGTTGTTCCTGTCAGTGTGGCCATGCGGGTGGATTTATTTGTTTATAGTAAAAACAGAAAGCAGTGCCATTTACGACTCCGACTGCCGCAGTAAGGCTCTTTGTGCTAATTAAGAGTTTTCTGCTCTCAGAATAAAATAAAACTACTAGTATCTCTCTGTTCATACAACAAAACTGCTCTGAGTCTTTTCTCCCTCTGCGTCAGAGTAAAAAGCGATTCGAGAGGGAGTGGAGAGAAGCAGAGCGCGCTGCACAGTACGCAGAGAAGACCGATCAAGACATCAATGCCACAAAAGCAGATGTTGAAAAAGTAAAACGTGTTCTATACATTAAGCTTTCATGATTCAGTGGAAGGTCAGTTGCATTTGTTTCAACCTGTTTGCTTTCTCTGTGGTTTTAGGCCAAAATGCAGGCTAATATGAAAGCGCACGTAGCAGAGGACTGTAAGAACGACTACGCCGCTCAGCTGCAGAAGTACAACAAAGAACAGAACCAGTTCTATTTTAGTGACATGCCGCTCATATTCAATGTAAGTCAACACCTGGTGGCACAACGACTTACTATCACAAGTTATTTTCCTGTTTTTGTACGATAAAATGATAAATAGTGTAATTTATTATAAATGAATGTTAAAAAGTATTTTCTTAGTGCTGGAACTAAGTAACTCATTTGGTATTAATCCCCCCCCCCATTCTGCTCTAATAGTTGAGCCACTTTCTGCAAAACATCAGCTAAATAATCATCATCATCAAACTTTGAGAGACACAGAGTTCAGAAGTAAGACTAAGCTAAAAATCAAACAGAGGAAAGAATCGTAAAAAAGGATAAAATAAATATAAGCGAATGAATGAATGAATGAATGAATGAATGAATGAATGAATGAATGAATGAATGAATGAATGAATGAATGAATGAGTAAACACTCAGAGCAGACACCTATTCCAGTGACGCCACAGTTCTGACTGGAAACGGGTGGCACTAATTTTGACAATAGTCAAGCTCTTAAGGCTCCTTTCCACTGGACGCGTTGGCAGCGCCCAACGTTTTGCTCGCGCAATCAGCAGCGCATCCCTTCCTACCGGGAGCGCTTCACACGCGCAAATCACTCGCGCAGCGTCACATCCAGCTGGTCATGGAGGATCACGAAATCTCATGAAAATAGTGAAAACGCACGTGATTTCGTCAGTACACACAACAACAAGCAGGGAGAAAGACAACAACATGTATGTGGCTTATTTCCACACCACCTACGGACCTCAAACCCGTCACAGATACGGTATTTTTTTGTAGTCTCGCAAACGGAAATGTCCTTTTTTATTTTGAAACTTCCAGGTACGAATGCCTGATTTCCTGTCTGGTCCAAACTAAACTGCTGAACTTGACGCGTTTTGGAAGCGTACCATGTAAAAAATAGAACTGCCGCGTAATGCTCGCGACACTACGCTTCAGGGACGCGTCTCATGTGCGCTGCTGCACGCGCAGTGGAAAGGGTCTCATTGACTTCATTGGCGGCTATTGGCCGCGTATTACGCGTCACTAATGTTGCGCGCTACTCACGCGTTCAGTGGAAAGCAGGCGTTAGTCAAGCTAATGTTTCGGTACAGAACATAACGTAATAATTCTCAAAATTAAAAGTCATTTTCGTTGGTTTCTTAATGGGGAAACTGCAGGAATTATCAGTGTTGTGACCAGAAACTGAATAAATTGGTTAATAGTTGTAAACTACACACTGTGTTAGGATTTGTCAAGCTTTTATTAGTTGCGCTATCTGATAAAATGTTTTATATTTTGTAGAAATTGCAGGATCTGGATGAGAGGCGAATCAGGAAGTTAGCACAAGGATACACGTTGTTCTCCGACACAGAGAAACATGTGATGCCCATCATCGGCAAGTGTCTGGAAGGCATTACTAAAGCTGGCACAAACGTTAATGAGAAGAATGTGAGTTGCTTTCACAGACTGATCATTTTATTGTTCATCATAAGTTCATGCGGTTTATAAAAAAAAATAACTTTTGATTTCTTACATCTATTGATGTGTTTATTGTAGGACTCAGTGATTGTAATAGAGCAAAATAAGTCAGGATTTGAACGTCCGGGTGATTTGGAGTTTGAGGACTACAGCCAAGGCATCAATCGAACCTCTTCTGACAGCAGTTTGGGTACACCTAAAGGCCCCATGGACCTTCTGGGGAAGAACAAGGGCAAAAACTTTTGGCTTTTTAGCAGGAAGAGTAAGGTAGGAGCTTTCATTTCACCAAAAACACATTTTTATTTGTGTGTTCCAATAATATGACCTCATGCTAATGGATTGGTGTGAAATTGACAGCGAATGGGCAAAGAAACACTTTAAATAAGAAAAAGTCTCAGAAGTTGATTTGTCAGATTAGTGATCGTCTGTGCAACATTCAAATGATTCTGAAGTTTGTTGTTTAAAACAATTTTGGTCCTCCTGAGAAGTAAATCTGCCTGAGAAACGTCCATTTGTTTATCCGTAGATAACAAATTCAACATGTGTGAAAAGATCGAATGTTAAACAACTACTAAGATTTCAGATTTTGTCCTACATACTTCAGATTAGACAACAACTCAGTCACAGATCAGCTTGTCCAATCAGAGAACAGATGGTTTCCACAAGGTCTAACAGCAGATTGAAATCACTTGCCCTCATTTTTAAGGTCATGGAGCTTTTAAACCGTCACATTTGAGCATGAGAACATGCTTTCAGCCAAATCCTAATTTTTTACTTATTTCTCACAAAACAGATTTTAAATGTGGATTCAGGGAAAAAAAAATCTGTGAGTGAAACATCAGCCTGTTGGTTAACTTTCCAAAGACAGATGTTCTGCTGCATGTCTGGTATAACATGCTGCTTATTGTTAGAGGTGTTTAAAAAATACAGTGCATGTTACCTTCATGGTCTGTAGGTTTATATTAGTGTGTGTATCCAGATAAAGTGACTACGTTCCTTATTTTGTGACTTTATTTGGTTTATTTTAGACAGATTTTGAAGGTGATTTGAAAGTTTCATCTCTGTTTTAGCTGCGCGTTGGGTTGGAAGTGTAGAAACTGGGTCAGAATTCCCAGTTTGAATTTCAGAGTTTTACACTCAGTTTTTTTGGTTTTGTTGTAAATGGATGTTTAATAAAACTTTTTAAACAAATATAAATCTCTTACTTACAGTTTCTCGGGCAGATTTAATTTACAGGATAAGAAAGTTGAAACCACAATTGAAAACTCTTAACAATGTGAACATTCACTGAAATATTCCAAATCTTAAAGTCCCTCAATACGGCCTATAGATGACTGACTGCTGGACAGGACCAGGAACTCCGTGCACGTGTGACCAACCTGTAGTTGCAGTCACATGAAACACGACATGCAACGTAAACACTCTCATCTCTAGAACCCAGTATCATAATGCATGAGCTACTTTCATCTTATTGGAAATGACTGGGTAAAAACACCAGCTGTTCTAGGAAAGACCTTTTGCATGATTCTGTCTCTGGCTGTGAGTGAATAAACCTTGACCCCCCCCCCCACACACACACACATACACACACACAACTTCTGCATTGTAGCTTCCAATAGGTCAACTAGCAGTCAACATTCTGCTGTGCTCGTGCTTTGAGCAGCACGAGACCCGAACAACATTGAATTTTCCTCTACAGGCATCCAGAAACACACTGCCTTCATTATCCTGCCAGAACCTGCCATTATGTGTCACATCACAACAGAATCTCTTCGTCTGTAAGAGAATGACACCAGGTTTCCCAGGCCAGGATAATCTGATCACATATCTCTAGTATCTTCTTGCTGCGTATGACCTTCTACACTGTTCTAAAACTGAAATCACCCAGAAAGTCCCAGATTAAATTGGTGTTATTGGTGGCTGACGGCTAACCAGCTCCAGTCCCAAAACTTAATGATCTCTTCTTCTTCCCTGCAGTGTTTGCTTGTTCAGCATGTTTCTTTTTCTCTGCATGTCTTAATGGCTGTTCTCTGCTGTGCACTCTTCCTGTTCGGTGTATGTTTTGTGTCATCAGTCATGCTCGACCAATTAGGTCTTAGAAGTTTGAACAGGAGACTGGCTGTACTGGCTTGAGTAAGCTCTTGGTTCAAGTTTGGCCCCTAAACATTCTTATTATCTCCTCTCCTCTACTTAGAGCCCCATAACTCTGAGTTAAAATAGCACCAAAGCAGTAGATTTTCACATAATAACAGTTCTGTACTTCAGGCACTCAGTATTTACACATAGGAACTTGTTGTGGGGCCGTTTCAGACATTCAGTATTGAAGACTGGGAGCCACCAGCGTCCCGTGTAATTTAGCTAATGGATCCCACCCCGTTACCTTTCAACACAGATGTAGATTTATGTGCAGTTAACCTCTCTCTAATACAGGCTATTTACCCTGCCCCAAAAATCTATACACACCATTCTACAGTGGGAATTCAGTGAGCTATTTATAACAACTGAGACTAACCTGAATAAAACACACCAGCAGTAAAACCAGTACAGAGTTCGGAATTCCTCAAACTGAACCCAGATTTTTTTTAGAGGGTTCGGATGAGTTAGGATTACTATTCTGTATTATTTATTTTTTAAGTTTGGCTGTCTTTAAAAAAAAATGAACAAAAACACATTTTAAACTGCTGTTTTCAATGTGAAGCACTTTAAAAATCAAAATGTAGACATTTGCAAACTGGAACAGTGAAAAATGTATTTCTGAAAAAAATGTTTTGCTGTTTTTTACAAACTGTTACAGGAAGAGTTAACAGGAGTATTTAAATGCAATAACAAGTCCTTATTTAACACGTTTTCTAGTCAAATTTGAGCTGTTGGGATGTGGTTAGTGTTTTTAACCTGCCTGGAGGTCCTCGCTGGGGGTCACGTTGGGCTGCTTATTGTGCAGTTTTTGTGTATCTGGTCATTCAATGCAAATTCACACAACTTTCCATCTTCATCCTGACGATTTGAACTGAAGCGAACCGGGCTTTTTAAAAACGAATTGCTTAAAAATATCTGCCATTTTTTTTTTGAAAGGCGTTTGTAGTTTTAATCAAAGAAAATCATGTATTTTGCTCCATTTCTGACAACAGGATATTACCTCGAACCGGTCGACTGATCATCTCAACCACCATCACCATTTACACAGAATTTTGTTCACAAAAATACAAGCAGAGTTTACAAAGTCTACATCCAGGAAGTTGTTGCAGTAATGCAAATTTATAACGATTTAACAAAATATCTGTAACATGTGTTTGGACTAACACAACAGAACTGGTGCAGATGTTTGACACATGCTGTCAACTGAATTAGATATGAAAAGATTTTCCAAAAAGATAAGTTAAAAAAGAAGTTTAAAGTTACATAATAATAGTTACATTTTTTTATGCCAAAAGACGAATGAAAATACTTGAGAATAAAATCTGAACTGAGAATTTTGGAAACCACAGACTCAGTGTACCGAAACAAGTTTTGATGTTTAAAATTTTCTATTTTTGTCGCAGTTCAAAAATGTTAAATTTTACATATCCAAGAAATGAAAAAAGAATAGAGCGTTCTGATTTTCCAAGATCCCAAACATGTTAAATATTACATGACTTTTATCTATTTCTCTTAAAATATTCTTTATGAATTGGAGGTTTAGTGAGTTGGCCTGGAATGACCCGTTTAATAAGAGCTAAAGACTCGTGTTTGTTCTTTCATGCTCTTTGGGCTTGTGTGTTGGGTTTGTGTTGTCTTCCAGACATTGTGGTGCGCTTTAAGGTGTTGACGGTGTCTTTTTCTTTCCTCTGTCACCATCTTTGTTTGTTTTTTTGTCTTTCCTGTCCCTCTGTTCTCCATTATTCCCTACCCTTGTCCTCTTTATATACCAACTTATGCCTGCATACCTGTTTGTCGGGTGCTGGTACTTCTTGCCCAACCCCAGCTCTCTTCCTCCACACTCAGTCCTTTCTCCTCCCCTCCTGACTCTGTTCCTCCTAACGGATCCCCTTCCCCCAAGTTTGGCCGGGACCCCCTGTCGTACTGTTTGAAGGAGATCAATAAGACAGTCAAACCCAGAATCTCTTCCTTTCGGACTCTCAGGAGATCGGTGAGTGACACGAGGGGATGAACTGGGTGCCGCCTTCATTCTTTAAGGCTCAGGCACCTTCGTGTTATCATGCCTGTCAAAGAAACGCAGATTTCCTCAAAGTTTACATGTACATGAAACTTTCAGCCTGTATTTTCAATGTGGATTAGAATTATGCAACTAGAGAGACTTTGATGTTTTTTTCAGACGTGTACTGTTTCTTTGTTTTTTTGTCCCTTCAGAAATTTACACCAGACAAGACAATGGTACTGTAAAATGGACAGCAAAGCGGGTGTGGGTGTCTCACTTGTCGAACTCACAATCATGGCCACTTTTTCTGTACAGAAACTCTTTGTGTACCAATTATCTGCTCATTCATTCACGCTCTGCTGGCGTCACCTTGAGTTTGTGTTGAAGAAGTGGCCATCTGGTGGTGGAGGGAGGGAATGTCTCCTTATTACAAGAGGAAACTGTAGCACTAAATTGAAATTGATTTGCACTAACGTGTCACTTCTTCCAACCAAGAAATCATGGGTGATATATGGGTAAATTGGGGAAGTGGGTGGTGGGCTTGAGTTCAGCTCTGTCATTCATTTGAAGCCTTAAATATCAAACTGGATGGTTTGAGCTGATCTCAAACCACCGGCTTGGTGTTTCTCCTCAGTTGTGTGTTTCTTTGGTTGCAGCCACTGTGTGTTTATGAAGTGTTCAATGTGAAATGTAGCGCTAACACGCTCTTCTCGTGGCGTCTTCCAGCCCACGGTGACAGAGGACTTTACCCATCTCCCTCCTGAACAGCGCCGAAAGAGGTTACAACAGAAATTAGAAGAAATTTCCAAAGAACTGCAGAAGGAAGTGGATCAGAGGTGTGTGTGCATGGTGTCAGTACCCTTCACATTAGTAACAATCACTGTTAAAGCTTCTCTGCAGGAAATGTGGATACAATATTCATGCAGTGTAAACAACTCCGTGCGCTCTGTTTGTGCTTGAATTGTTTACCCACCTCTGAGCTCCGCAGGGAGCAGATTCTCACCAAAAGTCAGCTTCTCTTTCCCTCCTCTCGCTCTCATCTTTCTCCTTCTTTCTCTTTTCAGTGAAGCGCTCGGAAAGATGAAAGATGTTTATGAGAAAAATCCTCAGATGGGAGATCCGGCCAGTCTGTCGTCCCAAATCAGTCAGACCTCTCAGAAAATAGAGCGGCTCAAAGGAGACCTTAACAAATATGAGGTAATTCTCACCTTTGTTGTTTGTTCATATTATGGGGGTCTTGTTTCATATTAAATATAATGCGAGGCTGCAGTATTTATCAGTGTAAACAGATAAAACTAACTCATTCTGCTCTTAATTAGACTTGGTTGACCGAAGCAGGCATTCGAGGAGACACACTACGATTTAAAACACACACGTTTGATAATAACGGAGCTCATGATGCTCTCAGGTAAGATTTAACTCCACTTGTTGAAATGTGGGTAATTTATGTGTCTGTAAAGTAAAAGTTTCTATTTTCCTGTTTAGTCCCGATGGAGCTCATTCTGATGAAAGCACTGCGGATCCCTCTCAAGCCATTTACGCCGAGTTCGATGATGATTTTGAAGACGAGGAACTAGCAGCTCCTATTGGAAAATGCACAGCCATGTACAACTTCCCAGGTACGTCACAGAAAGCTTAAAGTTCTTCTTCCATTTCCTAAATGATGGTAACTTGATGTCTAATGAGCAAATACAAGAAGTCAAATTATATTCATAATAGTTCCTAAAACAAATTGTCCTAAAAAAGTACCTTTAGAACCATTCATGCACTTTTACGAAATCAAACGTCTTATTTCAGAAAATATTTTACTTAAAATGTTCCCCCCCCCTCAGGTGCAAGTGAAGGGACCATTTCTATGCAGGAGGGGGAGGTGCTAGCTGTGGTGGAGGAGGATAAAGGAGATGGTTGGACCCGCGTTCGAAGGAATAACGGAGACGAAGGCTACATTCCTACATCTTATGTAACCATCACTCTGAGCAAATGAGGAACAAAAAACAATCAGACTTCAATCTCCACTAAACTGTTTGCAGTTCTTCATGTCGGACCGGTCATGGAAGACGATCAGTTCTATGATCTCCTGAGAGGGATCATCTACATGCAGAGTGGTGCTAGCTGTGTGCTACTCATCACCCCAGTTATCCACTACCTTAACTGCAAACTTATTCTACATTTTGACAGGAAATTTCTCATATTATTGACCTAATTTTGTTGCAAATGCAGTTCTCATTTCTGAGCCTAATGAGGCTTTTTGAATGTGTGAGGAAGTCGTAGTGCTGCTGAGTCGAACCATGTTTAATTCTTAGGATGACGTTACCGCGCCTGTTGATGTTTTCAGGTAAAATCCGACCTGCTCTAACCCACAGCAACCTCCCCAGGAGCAAGACAATCTGGATTTTATGACTTCTTTCATTTCTCATTTCTCTCGAGTGCGCCGCTTCCAGCTTGTGACGCCACTTCAGCGTCCTCGCTCAAGAACCCGGGTGAAGAACCTTTCACTATTGGATTTTTTTTTAGCAATTTGTGAGCATGACAGTGTAACGAGTTCTGGGTAAAACACAAAAACACGACTGTAGTACAAACTGACAATCACAGCCATATCATCACTTAATTTCAGATTTTTATTAGTAGCAACTTGATGCAGCAGCTGGAAGGTTTTTGGTTGTATTATTTGGCAGCAGTTCAAACATAACAGCTGCTGTATTGTAGTAAAAATTGTACTGAAGATAATTTATTGCAAGTGTGTATGAATAAAATGTTTATAACTGAAAAAGATAAGTACTTTGGATGTAGGATGTTCTGATGTTGCTCTTTCCTCCTTGCACAAACAGTGGACAATCTGTAGCCACAAAAGGGAGTAAAAATTGTACACATAAAAAATGTTTGTATTTATATAATATATATTTTAGCTGCCACAACACCACTATTGTCTTATTAGCTTTTTAATAATCATTCAAATAAAGATTGTTTTGTAGTAAGAGGAAACTTAAAAGTTAATGTTTTTAGTTGTTTTTTCTTTTTTTTTTTAATTTTCCAAACTTTTTCATGTTACAGCACTAAGATTATTCCCACCGTTCATGTGTTTTTTGGTGCCTTTCTGGTTAAAACGGTTGTGTATTACACCATTTTTTTTTGCATACAAGTTATTTTTATTTTAACACTTAAGTGTAAAGCACATTTCAATGTTAGAAGCTGTTATGTAATCTCTGGATTTGGAAAAATAAACAAATGAAACACAAATAGTTACTGTGTAAAGTGTGTGAATGATTTTATTACAATCAGGCTGTGAAGACATGTTTTATTTATCAGAATTTCAGGTAGAATTAGATTATTAGACTGAAAACAGTTTTAAATGCTGTAAAATCTCCAGAGAAATTACTACTAAAAAAGTACATTTTTTAACATCTTTAGACTATTTTAGTTTTTTTATACAAAGTACAACTAAAACCAGATTCTGACCCTTCAGCTATAAATTGTTGGACATTTTAAAAGACTTCCAGATTATTTTCAGTAGGTGGCAGTGTTGCTTCACTTCTTTCATCTCTGCATAATGACTTCTTTCAATTTAGGCCATGCATTTGCATACCTGATTAAATTGCACAGACTTCAAAACAATACAGTTTGTAATGACTAATTAAATAACCCCAACTTGGCAAGTGTCCCACTTTATTATTACATCATTCACAGCAAAAGTCAAGTAAAGAAAAAGAGCATAAACTTGGTTATTAACAAGGTTTGAATTAATTATCGTTTCATTTTTCAAAGAGAATGAAGAATCATGAGAAATGATGCAGATCTGCTGAATATGAGGAGGATCCAGAATTGTTGCAGAGGCTCTAACCGATCAGTCAGGAATCAGATCTTCATTTGTATGCTGCGCTTTAATTGTTTAGACACGTTAAAGGTCAACTCTTCAGTAAAACCACCGGATGCAGCCGTCATCTTGCACCTGCCTACAGCTGGGAAGTGCTGCTGCATCCTGGGATCTCGAGCTGCTGCGGTGGAGATATTCATGCTGAAATACTCACTGATCATGCAGAGAACAGAGCTCGCTGTGGATTAATATTTGATGTATATTACACCCTTGGCAACATCCATATTATCTCAAAAAATCATTTAACAGTTTATTGGATTTATTGTGCACGGTTATCTTGTTAAAACAGACAATAGAGGTGAGCTAGCACTATACAGTATAAGGTTTTAAATGTCACAGAAGATTGTCCCTCGTATATTATCATCGTTTTATCGATCCACACACAAAACAAAGAATCCATGAAAAAACATACAGTGCACTTACTTTGCACTTATGATTTATGTGCATTAGTAATAGGAAAAGTTGTATGAAAGACAAATGTCTTGTAAAATTGAACATGTTTAAACTGTAATTTGAGTTTTACTTGTATCCTTCGTTAATTAAAAACATTTTCTTTTTCTTTGAATTACACTGAAATCTATAGGATTCAAATCCAGAATGCAAAGAAATGAATTGATTTTTTCACGAGGACATTGTGTGATATTATTTGGATTTTAATAATGTGGAATTACTTGACCTTAGCTTTGTCTATCTCAACTAATATGAGTGTGAATGTTGGACTTTAGAAATGGTACTTTTATCTTAGCAGAACAAAACATGGAAAACTACTGGTCCACACTTTACACCACTTTTTATGGCTCAGTGTTTAATAAACTGATGAACAACAACAGGATGAACATTAACACTCCATTTTATCCCAGTTTAAGACTGTGATAACAGAAATAAAAGTTTTTAGAAACTTTCATCTTGCAGGAATACATTGTATCTCCATATAACTTGAAGTACCAAAGCCCTTATTTCAGGTGGACGCTGTTACAAAATAAGCAATTATTTCTCTGCCTACTGCACCACAGGTGATAGAAGATCCAAGAAATCAATCTGCAGCAGTTGCTGCAGGGAAAAAGGCAGATATTGAAGCAAATCTTCAGGCTTTTCAAAACTACACTGGAGTCTAATTGCACATAATTGCACTTTTCCGTATAGAAGAAAAAATTAAAAAAAAGTTCAAAAGATCAGAAGGACAATTTCTTTAAAATGTGATTGTTTCTGAGGAAGATTTTGTGCTTCAACATATTTTTGTAATTATACTCTGTAGTTTCTATAACTGTTGCCATATAGCAGCTATAAGTCCCTCTGATTAATCACTGCCTTGTGCACAGCTTGAGTTTAATTTTCTCTGTTTACAGCTTCTGTCTTTGCAGAGCCACTCTGCTGAAGCTTGTTCTTGCCCCACTGCTGACATCTTGCATATGTGAATCCAAAGAGGATTTAATAAGCTCCACCAATCAAAGGATTTTACCACTTAGCTTTTCACAATTCCAGTTGAAACGGCTGCAGCTCACCAACAAGCTTTATTACGCACACAAAAGTCATTACATGAGAGAGAGAGTCACCAACAGATAGTAATCATTGTAAGAGTCCTTTAATCAGTCAGGCGAGACTTTACAATTTTTGTTTTACAGTATAGAGATGATTGGGTTTCTTTTAAACAACATTTTATTTGCAGCAAAAATCTTTAACATTTCCTGGCTTCCATGAAACATTTAGCACAATGCTCTTAACTCAGTGTTTCAAACGTGTCGTTAAATAAAAAAAAAGGGTGGAACATTAAAAGATAGTTGGTTGATTAAATATTTTATTTATTTATTTAATATTTTATCAACAAAATTAGTAAAAATACTCCAAATGCAAATATACCCTACTTGCAACACAACAACTGAATGTTATGTTCAAACAGACCCGTATCATGATGTTGGTGTAACCACACCGGTTTCACTCTACAGATGGAAATACAAGCAGCACACGTGAAGCTTCCATTTACAGATCAAAACATTTTATGTACACTGCCTTGAAAAAGTATTTGCCCCCTTACAATTTCCTTCTGTTTTTGTCATTTTGCCACATTTAAATATTTCATATCAGCAAACAAATTTTAATATATATATGTATATTCAATCTGTAAAGGTTCCCAGGTGTGGCCAGCTTCCTAAAGTGCTCCAAAAAAGCATTTATGAAATAGAATCGCATCGTATCGTATCGTATCGTATCGTATCGTATCGTATTGTACTGTATTGCATCGTATTGTATTGCATCGTATTGTATTGCATCGTATTGTATTGCATCGTATTGTATTGCATCGTATCGTATCGTATCGTATCGTATCGTATCGTATCGTATCGTATCGCATCGTATTGTATTGCATCGTATTGTATTGCATCGTATTGTATTGCATCGTATTGTATTGCATCGTATTGTATCGCATCGTATTGTATCGCATCCTATTGTATCGCATCCTATTGTATCGCATCGTATTGTATTGCATCGTATTGTATCGCATCATATTGTATCACATCGTATTGTATCGCATCTTATTGTATCACATCGTATCGTATCGCATCTTATCTAGTCGAATCAAATCGAACTGAATCGAATCGAATGGAATCAAATCAAGTCAAGTCAAGTCAAGTCAAGTCAAGTCAAGTCAAGTCAAATCAAATTAAATCTGTATAATCATGGTCTAATGTTTCTCAGACAAACTTATTCCATGAAAACTGGAACTCCAAGTAGATCAATCTTCCCCGTCAGACCATTAAATCCTGTACAGCGTTGTACGGATATGATTAGAGCTTCTGAAACATTATTTGACAAGCAGCACATTTTTTGTCGTGATGATGCAATATTTTTCAATCTGCCCATCTCAGACCTCACATTCTCTGAGCTGCGGCTGACCTTCGAGTGACACGACCTATCGTTCTCAAACAGACAACAGAACGAGAGGAAAAACAGACCTGATGAGTCACAGCGATGTCCTGTGTGCTGCTGTCTCGTTTCTCTACCATCTCACAGAAATAATCATTTATTCCACTATATTTTCTCTTGCATAAATACATGAGAGGCTCATCACATCAAATTAAGAAGGCGTAGTAATTTAAAATGATAAATTGCTACTACTATCTGTGACCTCTGTGTTTTGATTTGTTCAGAAAGAGATTCACGCCTGAAGGATTTCCAAAAGTTTGAATCTTAACAAATGCTAATATAATTTGAAAGCTATAACTTTCAGTTCAGTTTTAGTTTAATGCAAAACTAAACGGATACAGACAATTTTTAGAGATTAACTCATGATTTTCATGTTAAAATGAAATAAAAAAATTGGGCATAGATCTTTTTAATTCTTACTGTTACCAATACTCCATTCATATTTGGATATATGTGAATATTACATGTCTAGTTTTCATATAAAGAAGGTTCATGAGATTCTAACATGCAAATTATTGTATGAGTTCTTCTATTTTAGTTAAATTTGAACCATTTTCTGTTCAGTTTAAAATACGTTGTTTTTTTTGGTTAATCTGATTATTGTAAAATGAAAATAAAACTTGATAATACCAATTACAGCAGCGATGTTTTATAAAAAGATCAAAGACAACGATGTCTTCGAGTCGGCTCACCGAGTTGCATGAAAAGCTCTTTTTAAATGAGTCGGTGAACATGGAAAAAAAGGTCATCACATTTTACATAATTACGTGATGGAAGAGATTGAATGTAGAAGCTCCTCAGTCAAATTAAAAGATAAGTATGTGCAAAGTTCAGATTTTAAATGCAAATGGCTTGGATTAACTGAGGGAGGCAATTTAGCTGCTGCCAATTAGAATATATGACTCTGCAGTTACATCTAAACTAAATGGACTGACGACATAAACACGACATTTGTGCTCGTGTCCTGATTTCATCCCCTCACAAATCATTTCTTCACGCCATATTTTCCCCTGTAAAGTAGAACTAGTGCTGTTTTTGAATGAGGTTTGAGTTTAACAGGCTTGTCCACATAGTTAGAGTATGTATGACTCAGTTTGAAATAAAGATGTGGGATTTGTATTCAGCATGAGGGAAAGTTCTGTCTGGGAAGCTCAGCTGAAGGAGAGAAATGCTAATGAGCTCTTTTCACTGAGAGAAAACACAGGCTGCCAAAACGTGTTCCCTCCCATTGAATACCAGAAAGTTTGGACCAGGATAAAATTATTTTGTGCACTTGGAGAAACACTGAGAGATATCTACAGTACTTTGCATGACACCAGTCAGATTTCCTGTTAATGGGCTCCGTGCAGCACATGATGTGTTTTCTATTTTTGTTTTGATTCACTGGTTATTTTACCTTTCTTGCTGTTTCCAGTGAGATGACGTTCCAACAAAGAGAAAAAAATGTTTATTCATGATCTGGTTGATGAGAAATATTGTAGCTTTTTAAAAATCTTACCCCCCCCTTCTGGTGAACCAACCAAACCCAGCAAGTGAAAGCACAAGCAGAAGGGAATACTTGCCAAAATGTACACACATGGAAAACACAGTCTACATTTGTGTGCTTTAATGACACATACAAGCATGAATGTGCAAACAACAAGAGAAAAAACGTTTTATAACATTTACCAGACAAATAAGGAGATGATGGAAATAACAAATGATTCTTGTTCTATTTTTTATGCTGTTAAATTTATGTTTGATTTTTTTTTAGGTTCAGTGTTGGAGTTCACTTCCTGAGACAGATCCTTTGTTTGTTTCAATCAGATTAGAAAGTTACATGATTGTTGTCTTGACAACTATGAAACGTCAGGATGGAAATAAAATCCTGGAACTGCGTCTATCTTTGATTATTTCAAAATAACAGAGATAAAGTAGAACAACTGCATTTTTGACTCACAAATCAAAATCTGCAATAATTTCAGACATTTTTACAAAAAACTGTAAACAGACATTGGTATTTAGTTTGGCTTTAATTTGTTGTCAACATCATTCATGAGTGCACACAGGGGCGTTAGTGCTCATAATATGCAAATTTCCTTTCTCTAAGGACATTATTTACAGTGAATAGAAAACAGTAAAGTTTTAAAATGTCCAGAACATTAAGCAGTTGAACAAAATGAAGTGATGCAACACAGATTCAAAGATTACTGCTTCTCAATTCTTTTCAAAATAAAAGCTACTTTTACAATAAAATCAAAAACAGGAATTCTTGAGCATACTTTTTTGCACTACTGTAAATCAAATGTATTGTTTAAAAAGACAAAATCACTACATACTTTTTTGATTACATTTTTTTACAGCATGAACTTAGTTGCAAAAGGGATTTTGAGGTCTCGCCCAAACAATATGGGAAAAGTTGTCAGTAAAAAAGTGCAGACTCGTCGCCTGTTAGATGTAATTATTTTTTATGTTGTAATTATCTTTTGAATGTGACAGCTGCACCACATATTCATGGAAAAAGGCGGCAATGCCAAAAGGCAGCACAGAGGAAAGGTAAATCAGAGCAATATTGTGCAGTTAATCTCCTCTCTCGTTACCGTGCTTCCTGCCGTCAGGGATGTATGGGCTTCTTTAAATAGCACTGATTAATTAAAGGTTTTAATTGGATGGGTGTTGGTGGCAGCCGCACACTCTGTCTTCCCTCAACCAGTCATTTAGGGGAGTACACATGTCAAAAGGACACCTGGCAGTGTCTGACTCAGTGCCATCCGCCGCTATGCTTTTGCTGTATCAGCTTGACAAAAGCTTCAATCGCTGCAGCATCTTCTCCATGTAGGTGTCATTGACAGGGGTCATGTTTTCTTTTTGGTGCCAGAATTCCATCTTTCAAATAGTAGCTTTATCATTTCTTTCAGTTTCTAGTCTTTGTTGCTCTTTCTATGCAGTTGCATCACCACTTTTTTTCCTTGAACTTTGAATAATTAGCATCTCGTGCATTGCCATCTCTGCCAGTGTTCCTTGCATTGTTTTGCATCACTGTCAGACTTTACAGTAAGTCTTTTCACTAAATTCATCAAATATTTCATGTACTACCTCCTTCAAAGAGGAGCTCATTTTCTCATACTGTATGATTTTCTGTTCTGTGTCAGCCAGAACTAATACAAAGATAAACACAACTACCTGAGCCATGATACATTTTCTAATAATCTTCTTCTGTTTCTATTTTTGCTGTTTCTGCTTCTGCAGACAGAAATTAACAGATAATTTGTGATTTCTTTTTTCAAAACTTTGCGCATGTAAAAAATTTTGGGTTTGTGTCTGTAAAATTGCAACTGAAGGATAATTCCATTTGTTTTTTTTTTTTTTTTGTTTTGTTTTCTTATTGGAGTATTTACATCCTACTAAAGAGTTTCTGCAAAGCTTCTATTGTCATTTCATGAAGTGGTTTAAGCTCTTTCTTTCCCTTCCATTCTGTGAGCTACATCTGAGCCAAGTAAATAACGCTGCTTGGCCTTTTTCCTCTTTCTGCAGCCTTCTTGGGTATGCACAGTGGTCCCTGGTGATTGATGAGTGGGCAAGGGCAGAGGAAATCTATCCCCAGGTTACAACGCTGCTCTAGTGATGGATAGCCCCTTAGAGGTCTTAGTGGGACTGATGGGTCATGGGCCTAAGTGAGCCCAACGCAAGGAGGGGGAGTAAGAAGACAGAGCAAGAAAAGGAGGATCGGAATACAGAGACTACAAATAGAGTAGAATCTAAATGTAAAAAAATTATAATAATCACTAATCTGTAGAAAACAGCATTAACTTATCAAACATATTGAGCACATTGTCCCTCTGGTTTAATCAGTTCTTTGTGTTTTTCCTCTCAGATTATCAAAGACAAAGTCATTGTTTTATATGTGTGTGATGTTTGTGACAAATGCAAACATCATCTGTAATAAGTTCATATAGGAGACATATGGGAGACACGTTGAAACCTTCTCCCGCTGTGAAATAAATGAAAATCCATCATTGTGAAACGCAGGTAGGATGAAAAAAAACTGACAGATAAAATGATTATTTAAATCACAGGAGATGCAGCAGATGTTCTGGAATGCAGGTAGTGATTTTGATGAAGTATTGAGTCTGACAGGTGTAGTCATGTGAGCACACAAACAAGTATGTGTCATGCATTTTGCATGTGATTTACTATCGAACTGGTGCAACAAACTTGGTAATGAACTTTTCAATACATTTTGTGATGCTGATTTGATCCTGGGACATTTAAAAGAACCATTATTGTATCTCTTCACAGCAGGAAACCTGGTTAGATTTCTTGCAACCATTAGAAGGTGTGAAAGTGGTCTCCTTTATGACCATCCTCAGACTTTCTTTCGAAGAAAATATTCACATCACAGCTATATACACCCGAAGCAGCTCCCAAGCACATAAAATATAACTATTAGAAAGAAAAACACCTGTAATTTTCTTTATCTGTGTGACAGGTTTACTCAGAAGCAATAAAACAGCTGACGGTATCTGCTCGAATGAGCTGAATTAATGAGAAATTGCCATGGATTAGATGTCAGCACTGGAGCAGATTCACCTTCGGTGAAGCTATAGTGAATCTACTCATATGAGAAACGATCAGACAAATTAGTGCACGCTCCATCCTCAGCAGAACATCATGTTTTTGTACTGAAAAACAATTTTACAGATATAATGTCTGATGGAGCCACAAGCCAGACACAAAGCTACAAGGACGAGTTAAGACCAGCTTAAGGCTGATCTGTCAGTTGAGACCAGCTCTGCTGCTCAGGTTTTACATCATCTTATGCAGCTTAACGTGGGATTTAGAAACAACATGACAGCCTGATGAAACATCTACAATAAAGACATCAATGTCTTAAAACTAGTGATAAAGTTGCTGTTTATTCCTCTTTCAGCACAAAAAGACAAGAATTCCATATCAACAGTCAAGTAACTTGGGCTTTTTATACACTCACATCTCACACAATGACAGCTGGAGCCCCTCCCCCCCTTTTCTCCATTTTGGAATAATACTCAGATACAATTTAGTCTCACTCTCATTCTCAGCGCATTGCAGAAAATGTACAATCGCAGTTTTACACAAATCTTTTCTTTTCTAATCAGATATATTGCTGACTTTGCTTGCTCAAGAACAAGTTTCACCAAGTGCCCTTTCTTTTTTCTCATCTATGAAAACCCAATTAGAAATAACAATTCAGCAAAACAATAACCAAAAGATGCAAGAACAACACAGAGTACTCTGAATACGATCTGTAATCTTGGACGTTGTACAAAACAGTGAAAAATTGTCTCCCTCAATGAGCAAAATGGCCATTTATCTATAACTTCTGGATTTAAAATAGAAACAAAAGCAGTTACTGCAATAACACTATTTCATATGCACCAGTATTTTTGGTCAGTGACATTTTGTGTTTTACAGCAAAAAAGAACTTTCAAGAAATCACCCCCAAGGCGTGTAATTTCTGTCTAAGTTTCACCTTATTAAGGACCAAGATAAACCTTCACATGATCTCCTCCCTCACAGAGTCTATACTTTACTGTCCTTCTCCAGCAGGGGGCCTGTTAGGGGAGACCTGAAGTACAACTTGAGGAAATCATCAATTCTGTTGGACGTTAAGAGTCTATTAAACTATTAAAGTATCCGGAGCCTTAAGTATAACAGCCTTAAGTTTTTAAAACACTTTTGTGAAAAAAGGAACAAATAATCCAAATTAAAGCCAATTACCTTGTTGATGCGTTCCGATTCCTGAAACACAAAACCCCTCCAGTAAGACCCAAAGTGCTTAGAGATAGTTATGTCAACAGAGAAAGAAAAATGTGAATCATTTCCAAAAGAAGGAAAGAACAAACACATCAGACCTTGTAAAAAAATCTTATGTTAGCTCTGATCTCCACTCACGCCAGAGACACCCATGCATGCCCACAAAAAAAAAAAAAAAGAAAGTATAAAACGGGCCATAAATGCATAAAGAGAAAATCATAAATCTTTTATTTTCCCACACAGCTTCAGCTTCTCTACACTCTGCAGACTTTATTTTTTTCAGACTCTCTTTCTTGCTTTTATTGGACTCCATCAAGTATTATGGCAGAAATAAAGTTTGCTACAGTTTTTTTGTGATGAAATGAAAAATACTGTGCTGTCACTTGACATTTTTTAACTTCGCTAGAAAACAGGGACATCTTGGGATTGCTGGGTTACTTGGCAGGACACCAGAAGACAAGATTTCTGGAAAAAGATGGCAAAACAAAAGGGTTGTTTTTGATGAAAAAACACCCAGAATCAATTTTTCATTTCATTTTCCCCCCAGAATTTGTGGGTTGTAGAAAAAATGGCAACGCTTGTTGAAAGAGGTGGTCGGTTCTTTGTGTGACAGTAACACACAGAACAGCTGTTAAACACTGACTACTGGGCTAGGTGGCTGAAAATACTTCACTCTGTACTCTCACAGTGTGTGAGATCTGTGATCTGCAACTCACATTCATTCAGAGACCTTTGTCAGCGTTCTGTATCATAATGGGGGATGTAATCTGTCAGCATCTACTTAGTTCCTGCAGCTGGGCAGCAGATTTATAAAACACTTGCCCTCTCCATGCTGCCTGCTCGGTCTCTGTGATGTGGAGTCCATGCTGCACTCATTTGGCATCAGACCAGAAATGGTGCTGCAGTGGCAGAGATCTTCCACCGCGGTGGCCAGTAATAAATAAATGGCTTCAGCCATCTCAGGGCTGCGGAGAGAAGAGGAGGAAGGCAATTTCTGTCTCAGCTTGAGGCCTCCTCAAAAGCTTCAGTAAGCACTCCAATTGTGCTTTTATTCTGCCATTGCTTTTGTCTGAGGATAAATGAAAAGCTGTGTTTCCTCTGAGCGCATGTGCTCGCACACACTTCTGAGAGATTGATCTTTCACAGTCTCTTTAAAGAAATGTTTTGAAGGCAAAGTGTGAACGAATGGATGTTTAAATTCTGATGCATGAGAAGGACGTGCAGTGCACAGAGGAGCCGGATATGTTTGTATTTTTGTACATAATTGATTGAAGAACTGTTTGAGCTGATGGAAATAGAAAGAACAGAATGACTCAAATGCAGTTTTGGCTTCCAGATGCTGTGCTTGAAGCATCTCAGTGTAAATATTTATCTCCCACAGTGTTCTGTATCAACAGCTGAAGCACATTCATTTAAAAAAGGAAATATTTTTGGGATGTAAACAGCATTACTGTAACTGCAGGATCAACTTCTCTGAGGTGGTCTCTGTTATAATGTTGGCACTGACGTGTGGAAGAAATGATTTTCCCTAATATCAATAAATTTAGAAAAAATTCCACAGATTTATGGCAGAAACAGCCAAACATAGGCACCAGTTAACAGATGTTGTTAATAGAAATAACTCAACTAAAACAAATCATTGGATTTATGCACATTTTATTTTATGATCTTTTTAAAATTTACAATAAGACAATTTTACTCTTTTTATTTTACATTTAATCAATCATAATACATAATTTATTAAGGTAATCCATTGAAGACATTTTAAGGTGAGAATCTGAATATTTTAGTCTCATATTTTCCTAATAAGAATTAAAATCTTTGTGAAAATATTTATTTTTAACATTTACAACCAAAAATACTTCTTTTTATTTATTAAGCTGGAATTTTCATTCAACATTTACTTCTGTTGTTTGGCTATTTTGGGTTTAATTTGAGACATTTTTATGATTATTTGTGTGCGTTTGTAGGTTTTATATTGTACTTATCAGGTTGGTATGTTTTCCATGTGCCTGCAGGTATAAATCCATTAATCTTGTGTTTTGTTGGGGAGTTTAGGTGTGAGAGTGGAGTAGCTGTACGTGTTAGCCTCGTGATGAATGTGTGTACGCGCTTCGCCTCTGACTTGATGTCAGTATCCACCTTCTAGCATCTGGTCTGGACTGATAGAAGATGTTTGCAATCATTTGCTGTGATATACTTTTTATTTCAAGCATATACACTCATTATTTACATCTTTCTTGGTATGTTTAAAGTGTGATGAAGCTTCACCACTGACTGACTGAGTTTGAGCTCAGCTGTGTACAGAGCCAGCAGATGCAGCCAATTTCAATTTTTTGAATCTCTGGATAGTTATCATGAAAATATTTAGCAGGTAAAACACAGACTTTCATTTCAACAAAAGTCAAAAAAGGAAATATATTTTTTATGATCAAACCTGTAATAAAAACAAAGGTATTAAGAGAACATAGAGGAGGATAATATGTCAGTATTATGTCAGTATTCAGTAGATAGTTACTGGCTGTACTCACATCATGATCATGCTTGTTTTAGTAACCTCTCGAAGACACAGGTGGATGCCTCCACAATCACCTGGATTAAATACTACCTGTGATCAGCAGCACAGGAGCACCACAGGGAACTGTTTTCTCACCATTCCTTTTCACTCTGTACACCTCAGACTTTCAGTCCAGGTCAGAGTCCTGTCATCTGCAGAAGTACTCTAATGACTCTGCAGCTGTTGGTTGGATCACAGATGGACAAGAGACCGAGTACAGAGAAGTGATGGACCGCTTTGTGGCCTGGTGTGGGAACAATCATCTCATCTTGAACTTGAATAAGATAAAAGAGATGATTGTGGATTTTAGGACTCCCTGATGAAGCTGAAACTCTTCAACCTTTGCTGCAAGATGTTGAAGATGTTTACAAGTCTGTTGTGGAGAGTGTTAATACACCTGTAATCACCTGTTGGGGAGCAGCAAGGGACATAAAGAGACTGAACAAACTGATAAAGAAGGCTGGTTCTGAATAATTATTAAGAGACTGGATGAGTTTTTGGAAATAAACTGTTAAATAATCTCTTAGTGTGTGTTTTGTGTTGAACACTGAACATTTATGGTTATAATAACATATTATCTGAAGCCAAACAAGATGACAAGCTTTTTGAAAATGAAAATGATCCTCATTTGATTATTACAGGTCACAACACGACCTGCTGCAGGTCTGAATATTGCACATTGAAGACATTTGGTCCAAACTGCTTGACAAACTTACCCATAGACAACATGGAATCTCATTGAATATTTCTTATGCTACAGAAATAAAGTAAAACAAAAAGTAAATAGATAAAATAACAAGGGGCAACAAAGGTACTCCCCTATGATAAAGCACTGTGGGAATCAACTGTGGAGATACTGTTGTCATAGAGAGAGATAATAAAAACATGTTTATGTGTTAAGAGGACGTTTGAGTAAATGTTGGGAGGAAAGTCACGTCAAGCTGCAGCTTTTACACTGATTCTTTATGAAATTGTGACCCTTTTAAACTGGCTTCGATTTTGGTCACCATGTAAACCATCAGTGTATCTGTGAAAACTCTGTCCAGTGTGAGAAAACTTTAACTTGGAGGAGAAAACTGCACATCGTTCATCATTCTTACAAACTGTAAGAAAAACGAGATTATTTACTGTTTTAGCCTGAACTTTTGATCTCTAGTTCAGTGAGCGTAACATGAATCAAAGAACCCAAACTGATGTAGTTGCTGCTGAATTTACTGCTTCTACTGTTTGTTCTTATAAATCACATTTTATACTAATATTTTTAAAAACCAACCAATCAGTGTGGACAGTGATGCTGTTATTGTAGTTGTATAGTTACATTAGATTTGTTGTTATGTTTGAGTGTGTGGTCAAACGTATTGATTATGTTGCAGATAAATGATGGATGAAGGTGAGAGGAGCAACGACACCAGCAGCAATATGGTGTCACAGGAAGAAGATTTTGTTCCTTTTGTAATTTGGACATATTTGTGAATGTGATAAGTAAACTGAGTTCATGAGGCATATTCAACTCACCAAAACTTCTGTCTACTTGATATTTAAAAACTAACGATAAATTACAATTGTACCACTAAAAAAACAAAGACTTTACTTTTGTCCTTGATATATAAAGCATAAAATATTAGGCAAAAGATGAAGATATATGTTGAAGAAATTGACCTTTTTGAAATAAAAATGTAATTTGCATAATTAGTATCTTCCACAAGCATTTTTAAATTTTAACACAATGTCGTTTTTATTTGCATTTGTGAATACTTTCAAGAACCAGAGCTTCAAAGATGAAAAATGGATCATCTTCGAGGAGAGACAGGTGTCACTGACAAACATCTGGACCAACCAACCTGCATCATCAGTGCAGTTGTCTCCTGTGACCAGTGTGGAAAGAGCTTCAGACATTCATCACATCTGAAACGTCCACAGCGTGTCCACACCAAAGAAAGACCTTATAACTGTGATCAGTGTGGGAGGGGCTACAGGTATTCAAAAAACATAAAGACATCTGTGAGCAGATGGGACGAGGTTCTGTTCCATCAACAGCTAATAATTAATGTTGTAAATGTGTAAAAATATGTGGTTATTTATTAGCTGATGCCAATTCATTTGCATCCAATTCAAAGTGTTCAATTTTCTTTAAGCTACACGTCCCCCCCCCCCCAAGCACACACATATATCCAGTTCCTGTATTGCTCTCATCACACTTTTCCTTCATGGAGATAAAGAAGATAAAATACTGCACTGGAATTAATAAAAAATTAAAAGATGACCCAAATTTAATCCCCTACAATATGCTAAAATTTCTTAACTTAATTATTTCAAAACTTATTTTGTATTTTTACATAATTACCAGGTTTTGTTCTTCTACAGTGATATTATCTGTGTGAGCTAACGTTAGCGTCAGTGGTGAGGCTACTTCTGCACGCTCAGTCTCAGACATGTTCATGATAATTCTAAGTTAAAGTGGAGGAAAGTCTGACGCCGGAAAAATTCTCCTAATGGTTCAACTGAAATTGTGTAGATTACTGTAGCACATCTGAAAAGCCTCTTGAGATTAATTAAACCACCCCCTGATAAAACTTACTCCTGCTTCCACTCAGGATCAACTCATATGAAATTTAATCTCTTCATTCTTTCAGTTTCTCAACTATTTCTGCTTTTGCAGATGGTTCAGAGTCAGTCATCCTCTTCTTCATCATCCATAATGCACCAGTCAGACCACATCAGCTGCTGGTCAAATATCCTACTTTTCAAGCTCTCTTCCTTCAAGATACATTTATTTTTTATCCTTTCATTACTCCTTTTCAAATTGGTACACACATACACGCACACACACATGCACACACACCACAACAACATGAAACCTCCAGTGTATATATGAACAGCTGCATGTAAAGCATGAGATGAACATTTGCATCAACTGTAGTAAAGAAATTATCTAAACTCATTTTGTCATGAGTCAAGGTTCGAACTGCCATATTTGTAGTTTTTAGCTGTAGTTTTGTTTCAGTTCCTCTTGCTGTGATCAGTTCATTGTCCTCAGCTCTTCATCCTGCTTCAGGACTCAGTATTTAAGCAGCAGGCTGGCAGCGTTTTGTTGCCTGTTGTTCAGCTAACGTTTGTTCCCTCAAGCTTCTGTCATTATTTCCTGTCAAGTTCATGTCAAAGTATTTGTACCTGATGACCACGCCTTTTCCTGAGCCCCTGTCTGCCTTGTCTACCACAGTTTGTTTTACTCGTTTTGTCATCACCTGTCTGTTTGGAATATTTAGTTTGGATTTTGGAAAAGTCTCCATGAAGAGTTTTAGGACTAACCCTGTTTTTGCTTCACCATCAGACGAGTTGCCTTGTGTTTGTGTTTTTAGCACATTTTGAACATTAACTCAGTTTACCCATGAGTTTTTTTCTAACTCTCATTATTGTAGTATAATTCCCTAAAACATCCAGAAACACCTGTTATGCTGTGGTCATCTTTTACATGTTGTCAAGGCAACTGAGAAAATGACTTTTCATTGATGGATGAAGGCTTGTTAAAAACAAGGTAGACCTTAACCCTAGATTAAATTTTTTTAAAAAACATTTACAGAATAAGTCCAACCTAGAGGTAAAAACAGATTTTATTACATGGTGTTATTTTATTACTGAAATCTAACAACAAAACAACAGGAAACATTTCTCAAATCCTCATCCAAATTTAAGTCCCCGAGATAAAAGAACCTCCCCAATCCCAAATTTAATTGTCTCTTCAAGAGGATCTTGTGGCTTGTTAAACAAAACCCTCAAATACATGAACCAGAGTTAAAATTAATGCTGTTTTGTTTTTCTTACAGTTTCAGAACCTGGACTTTAAAGGGTCGTGTTCAGTTACACATCAAACATGCATAAATGAAAAGATTTACAAAGTCAGATTTTAAAAAAAAACTTTGCAGAAAATCAAAAATTAATATTGAAACATAAGTAATGACTCCAGGGAGGATAGAAATGTGAATACCTGAGAAGTCTCTCAGATTGCAGGGATCTGACACCAGACAGAAGGTGATGGTGGTTCACAGTCTAAGTGTTCTTACACCTGCTATTATTGTATGTAGGGCTGTAAAACAGAGTTGTATTTTATTTAACCACACCTCTCCAGAGACAGGAGTCATAAAAGACTAAGCAAAAAATAGCAATGAGTGGAGCAAACGGATCTCTGTAAGCCAGTGAAAGTGTGTATCGCTGTGTGTGTGAACTGTACAGTGATGTGAATAATAACTCTTTTTATTCACCAGTGGCCCTGAATGTCTGAGAAGTCACAGCAAATCCTCATTTTTGCAGACAAAGCAAGATGCCAGGGAGAAAGAAATGAGTTTTATTTTAAAGCTTTGTCTCATTCAACAGATTACACTCCTCTCCATCTTAGGTGACTGCTGATTCTGGCTGAACTGGCAATATGTGGCTGTCTCCTCATTTCAGAGCTTCACTTGCAGCAACGTTGCAATGACAATTTATTCCAACCCTAAGTTAGCGCGTACCAGAGGTTTCTTTATTAAAATCAGATTTTCCCTCAAACAAACTCTTGATATTAACATTTTTTTTTTGCTCTGTTCTTTTCTGAAAGTCTGTTTTTCAAAGCTACAACTAACTGAGATGTTTTTTAGGACTATTTATAATTTCAGAGATCCCAGTAATTGATTTATTTGCATAGATGTAAGTTTTTGTTTCCCCTGAAGATAAGGAACCATGATTGGAGTGGGGGTTCTTGCTCCAGTATTCTGAGCAGCTGTGTATTGCTTTCAGACATTTCTGCTTTATACAATATTAAACATGGTCAGATTTTGCAGGAATAGTGTGATTTAGTTGCTATTTTATTTATAAATCTTTGTCTGTGGGCAGGAGGTTCTTTGGAAATAGTTTCATGTACAACATGATTAACTGTTTTGGATTAAGTTTTTTTTTCCTGATCCAGATTTAGATATTATTTCAATTCATAAGATATTTAAAATTTTGGTGAAAACGAAAGACAGTCTAGTCTTGACTCCCACAGTGTTGGGGTTTTGGGATTGTTTTGTTATTCTTTTTGTCTTTTATTTTTATGTTGTTGTCTTCATTTCAGTCTTTGTTGTTGCCTTTTATTAGTTTTTCTGCTCAGTTATCATTTCAGTATTACTGTATAGTGTTAGTGTCTTGCATGTACAGTTATTGTTTATTGCTCTTGTGTTATTTAATTTTCTAGATGAGTTTTGCTTTAGTTTTCTTTAGAGATCTGTAATTTCCTAAATGTGTGTTTTCACATTAGGACTTTTATTTTTATTTTTTTGTGGTCAGTAGTTTGGTTCAGGATTTATTTTCTGTTTACTCCCAGTATCTTTATTTCTTTTTAATCCAGGTTTTCTTTATGTGTTTGTAATTTTTATTTTATTCAAGTTTGTATTTAAACATGTTCATGTGTTATTTTCTGATCACTCCTTCCCTGCGTCAGCGGTTGTTGTTCAGCTTGTCACCTGTTAGTCATCTGTTCATTAGTTTTACTGCCTTTCCTCACAGCTGCAACCTTTTACCTCGTCACCCTCCTTTAGCACATATAGCTCTGATTTTCCTCTGTTATGTTTCCTTGTGGTTTCTCTGGATTTGCTTTTGTAAGTGCTTTTGCTGCTATGTCAGTATACTTTCCTACTTCCTACCTTCTCCTGCTTTTCACAGTCGCTCAAAAACCACAAACCAGTCTAAAGAAGTACTTTGAAATGTACCAATACATGGTACTGGTCGGAATCACTTTGAAAGACTCAACATCCTTTCCTGGGGTGTAATTAGACTCCATGTAGAAGTTATCAAAAAGCAGGATCTCACCTTTTGCTCTTTTCTCTTATTTTCTACTCACTTGGGTGCAAACACTATCTAATGCACAGCTGAACAACTCTTTAGAGATGTTGTCATCAGCAGCCATAATGACATGACATTTTGTGTAGAAACACACACCCTGCAGAATAAACCCAGCAGCAGAGCTTTGCAAACTGCAGGGCGTCCAAATCCTTTTTAAAATGTTTTTGCTCTTTGACCCTGTTATTTGCTCCCAAATTCAGACTCGAAGGACAAAAACTGACTTTGTTTTAGACTTTGAGCAGCTGTTGTTGCTTTTGTGTAAGAATCAGGTGGTTTGTGGATTTAACCTCTCGTCTGCCATGTGTCGGGGTCAGTTATCCAGTCTTGGCTCACTCAGCCCGGTTACCCATTTTAAGCTTTGATGAAAACGCACTATTGTGTTTTTCTTGGTCTTTTACTTTTGCTTTGAGATCATCGTTGATGCAACAACTTTAGTTTCTTTTGTTTTAGCTCAGAAGTGTTTGTTTTTTACCAATTTCTCTTCACTGCTCTCTCGATTTGCTCTAAACAGAAACGATTCAATACCTTTTCTGATTCAAAGCAAATAGTTGAAAAGCAACTGAATGAGTTTCTCCTCAGACTGAAACTAATGACTCTAATCTATGAGTGATTGGACTCATTTCTGACTGTCTCTTTTTTACCTTATCCACCACCCCACCATCTCTTCGTCATATTGCCTCCTTCCATGTTAAATTGAAATTCAAATGAACCCCAGTGATGCAGCAGCAAACTATTTGTCTGGCAAATCAAGTTGTAGACACTCCTCAAGTAAACATCCCATGAGATGAGATCAAATTGAAGCTTAAGATCAAATCTATATTAGTTTCAGGAGGTTCTTGTTTAAACATTTAGGTGAGATTTAGTTTTATTATCTTTCTGTTCCCTGTTGAGTTCATGGCTAATTCCAGTACAAATTGCTTCACTGAGAGTTTGACAGTCTATTTCTTTAGCTGTAATATAGAAATGGGCACGCACACAGATTGTAAAGATATGGTTTATTTTTAATTATATGTCTTGAAAACTTAGTAAAGACTCAACCTCTTGGGACATAATCTGTAGTTCCTGTTAAACATTCAATCAGATTGTTTTTCATCTGTTTTTATTCATGTAATTGTTTAAAGGAAGTGTGTGACTTATTTATTGTCAGATGGGAAATACCTTATTTTACATTTCTTCAGTAGTTTTATCCCCCTCAACTCCATCAAAAATCAAACAAACCTCTTTTTAAAAATTCAGATTAATCTCCATTTATTTGCATCTGTATTTCTAATATACGTTGTTTTACTATGACACAATTTAAACACTATTTTCTTCATGTTTAAAATTTTTTTGCAGCATTTCATATCATTCAAAAAAATACCAAAACTTCACTAAAGTTATATTTTTTGTGCAAAACACATTCACTGTTGCTGAAAAATATCCTTTATCATGATGCAACAACAGAAACCAGCTGTTCATTCAGTCTAAAAACTCTCCAATCTCCCAATTTATATGTAAGAAACATAAACAGAAAGGTAGGTTAAAATCTGAAAAGAGGCCACAGTAATAAACAGAGTCGTAAAATAGAGATGTAAAGTTGCAATGGTGCACTCAATGTGCAAAACTGAATTGTTTAGAGTGGTGAGTGGTACAGCTTTCATTACTGGTTGGAAAACAGATTCAATAAATCAGAGTATAAATGAATGAACAATGCTGCAGATAAATATGATAAATATTTCTGCTGCCACTCTGGTGCCAAATGGATTCAGAATTTAGAAAGAAATAACGTCACATTCAAGGTCTCTGAATGAAAGAAGTTACAGTTTGTTATGAACCTTTCTGTAGGATCATTTTTTGGAGGTGAGACACAAGTTTCTCTTTCCATCTTGTTGTTCTTTATCTCTTTCTGGAAAGACTTTGATGTTTGTCATGTCATGCTAATGTCACGTTCTTTAAAAATGTGTTTGAGATTAAACGCCTTTCCTCACTTGATGAAGCAACAACTTTTTGGAAAGAACCTCTTCATCTGTAACAAAGCTCAGGATGTATGGTGACCTCATTCACTCACTCATCATGAGAGCTTCGCTTTGCCGTTTAACCTTCCAACATTCTAAAGACATGATGCCTTCCTGTCATACATGTGGTATTGTGATTCTCACATCATATCTAACAAATACACACATTAAAAGGTACATAGAAATGATAATAAAACTTCAGCTAAATTTTAATTATATGCTGCTCTTGCAAACTGTTTTGTCTTGTCTGCTGCTATAAGCCCCTTTTTCCACTTGGATATTCACATGTGCAGAGAAAACATGCTCTGTGTTCCTTTGCACTGCTACCTGATGTAGAACCAACCAGCTGCTGTCACCTGCTTCGTTTTAGTGAGATGGATGCTTAGAGAGGAGAGGAGAACCTGCTGTGGAAACACGTAGTATTCTGCAACTGGCTGTCTGGGCTTTCTCATTGTAAAGACCTCAGAATGACAGGTTGTCTGTGAGACTTTTCTCCTTTTTTCTTTCTGTATCTGCTCTCCCTCTGTGTCTCCATCCTCCTCCTGTTGAGCATGAAAGGGCCTGACTTCTTTCACTACTTTCCTTTTTGGACTTCTTTTCCTTGCTGTCAGACAGTGAGACACAAGTTCAACCACAAAGCAGTGACCCACACACAGGCGGCTGCTTTCCTGACAGCATTAGAGAATAAATAAGGCAGTCAGACAAGGGGTTTAAAAAGCAGGGATGCAAGGCCATGTAGAAGTCACATATAGGAAAGAAGCAGATGTTAAACAGAGCAGGTTCAAAAGGTATTTGGGATTAAAAAGACGTGAACAGCACGTTTGCTTCGAAAAGGTTACAGTTAATTCTGTTGAAGTTTAGTAATAAAGATTCAAAGATTCTCCTAATTGTGGCAATATTGAGCTGCCACTCTTCCTCATTGCTCGCTCTCTCCCTCATTCTGTGTGTTTCTGCTGACAAAAGCTGGGAGAAGTCTGCACTGCATAATCACACTCATTTGGTGCGATGCGTCCTTTGAAGCGCACTGCAAGCCAACGGGGAATACAACCGAAGACAGATTCTTTTTCCCCCTTATGTTGCTTTGGAACATTATCTGTGTAGCATCTCTTCGGTTTCCTCAAGCCCTCTGCTTTCCCCCAAACTGACTTTGGTGGTAAACGAAGCTGCGATGTTTGATCAGAGAATGTGTGTTTGAGGAGGAAGTTGGCAGCGGAATTACAGAGAAAAGGGAACCAAGTTACAATTTGCACATTTCTACCACTAGAATATGAGATATGTTAAAAAAAAAGGAAATGCACAATTCTGAAGTGGGTTTGAACTCGAACGCACTGCCTTTGATAATGAATTGATTTTTTCTTTTAAATTCTAAACACACTTCATCATTTCATCAGTCTCGCTTTCTTTTCTCAGCTGCTCATCAAACCCTCTTCATCCCCTCTCGTCTGCGCCGCAGCATTTTCACTGAATAATTCTCCGCGGCAACAAAAGACTTGTTTACACTTTGCTCGGCATCTGGTTTCTTTTATGCAACTTTAATTTCTGTTACCCACTTCTGAGGACCCCTCATCAGTGCTGCCTAACAAAGTCCTATAAGCTATTGATTTTCAAATCCAGTATGAGCCTTTGCTGCATGATTAATGATTCATTTAAGAGAACATTCTCAATAAAATAACTTTATAGTGAGATGACAGCTGTCGCTGGATTATTTATTAGATGGACTACAATTCATTCCCATATGTGCACCAGACAGCAACAAATGTGTCAAATATTCATTACAGTTCCTTTTATGTATTTTAGGAAATAAAAAGACGATGCAATTAGATTTTCTGTTGCTCGTCTTCTTTGTAGTGAGGTTGCCTTTGTCTGGTTTACATGACATTTATTCATTTGTTATCCTAAAGTTTACTTTGAAATCTGACCATGTGTCTTGATTCTTTTTGTCTTTCAGTTTTAGCAGAAACGGATTCCACTAAAACTTTATTGATAATAATTTAGAGTCCACACGAAACTGCAGTCTTTGTTTTATTTGTCCTGTATTAAAAGCCATCATTTGAAAAATAAAGACAGTTTTATTAATCATTGGTTACTTCTTTTATTTATCATTACATTTATTACATTCAGTTGCACCTCTGCAGCTTAAAGCCTGTATCTGACTGAGCTGCATCTGCTGTCAACATAAAACTGGGAGAAAATATAGTATAGAGTTCATGACATGTGTGTGCAGGAAAAATGTTACAAATAGTCTTATTGCTATTTAGTCACAAAGTTTCTTTTTACTTTTTAATTAAAGAGGCCATTTCATTCAAATTTCAGGACTTTGTGGTTATTTCTTAAGTATTAACCAGTAATATGAAACATGTTATACTTAAAAAACGTCAGGAAACACTGATTAACAGACCTTTCAATCTGTCTGCATCAAAATTCGGGTGGTTCCGGCTCCTTCCGTCAGGCTGCTTCGTCAGCAGCTCGTTCATATTCATTATTCAAATTTGCTGGACTCAGATTGGCTAACAAACTAGCCTATGTGAGCAAGGTATATTGTTTCCTGCCCCGCTGCACATGGCAATGTCAGACGTTCTCTTTTCCGGTTTGTTACATCTTATGCTAACAGCTTTTAGCCAGCAGCATGCTAGGAGTGGTTTCAACTGCGGGAGCTGCCGAATACTAACGAACAAAGGAGTTGTGACAAAACAGATACAGGCCGTTCGGACTCAGGAGAAATCGGGTGTTATCGCCACCTGCGTAGTTTGAGAGATTAAAACTGAAAGAGAAGTTGTTGGCCTGTTTTCACACCCACTATGAAGGTAAGAACACCTGTGGAGCTAAAATATTCAACAGAAACCTCAGAAAAACGTTTTTAATGGAAGGGACTCTTATACATTTACTTGCCAGTTTTTATGTGCAGAGTGCCAGATGGTCTTTTTTTTCACTAATTAGTCATAATTAAATCTGATAAAATCTCCAACTCCTCCCAATGTTGTCTTATATTTCTCACCCTTCAGACTCACAGAAACTGAACCAAGAAATGGGTTCCAGTTGGGTACTGGATCCCCAAAATGACTCTGTGAATATTCTGAAAGAAAATTTGTCTTGGTAATATTTCAGACTGTTTTAAACTCCCAGTGAGTCACACGAGAAGATCCAACAACATTTTGGAAACTCCCTCATGAATGTTGTTAGTAAGTTGTTGCAGTCTACTGAGATGCTGGCTTCAGTCTTGGCTGGAGTTTTAACATTTCTGATTGTAGCTGATCATATTTGAGGAATCATGAAAGGAACTGAATAAGTGCTGATAGTTTGAGTTTTTATGAACCATTTAGATGTGAAGTTTAGGGTTTCATCTTGTCTATGATGCAAACTTTTTATAGTGTTCTAGTGATCCTGTAGTTTAGGGCCGGCCCTCAGCTGCATGGTGCCCTAGGTGAAAAAGGATTTTGGTGCCCCCTACTGCCCAGAATAGAAACAACGTAACTCAATAACTGGATTACATTGCAAAGAATATTTATTTATACTAAAATGAACAGTAGAGATGATAGATAGATATTTAATTATTACTTATTTTGCTCTTTACATGAGATGATTGGTGTGTCCAACAGTTTGTTAAAAAAAAAAACAAAAAAGAGAATTTGGCTCCCCCTCCAGCAGAGGGCGCCCAAGGCAATTGTCTAGTCTGCCTATGCCCAGAACCGGCCCTGCTGTAGTTTGGGCATTGATTAAAAGCTGATTTTAGGAGATTTTCTGTATTTATTGATTCCATGATCCCTTCAGAAAATTTTCAATAATGTATCTTGTGACATTTTTGTCAATAAAACGAAACAGCTGAATAAATATCACTGAGTGGATTTTATATGAAGCTCAACATGTCTCCTGATGAAATTAAGATCTCTGCTCTGTTTACTCTGTCTTTGCCTCTGCTCTTCTATAATCACCGCTGTGTTTTTTTTGCATCAGAGGGTGGTTTGGTGTTTTTGTTGCCAGGTCCTCGTAGCTGTGGCCTGCATGTAAACTGCTCCGCCTCTCCTCTGAAAGTCAAGAACACAATGATATGAATAATTAAAGATCTCAGGGGGGCGAAACAGTCGCTTCTCTTTTACAGAATTCAGCATCTCAATTTGAGCACTGAAGCTTTACTGAATCTGGTATGTGCATGCGATCTCATGTTCCCTCTCTCGGTGTCGTTTGACATCAGCTTGAGTTTAATCATTTGTTGCAAAACAATGTAAAGAAATGAGGACTTTCTGCATCAGTACCCTCTACAGTTTCCACCCCATCTTTCATTCTTTAACCTTTCACCTGTTGTCATCTGCTGGAATTGGGAAAAGGTTACGAAGAGCCTCCCAGTGATATGAAATGTTTTGATTGTGGATTGAAAATGTGTGTCCTTAAGGAAATTGAATTGACCAGCGGTTATGTCTCAATAATATGAGTTCAGTGACCTCCTTCACCTCATTCTTATCAGCTAAGCCCCAGACTTGGCCTGGCGGTGCCAGCAGGCCGGCTCATCACCATTCACATTTGCCAGCGGTGACTCAGAAACGGTTTAAATTTATGCCACAGAGGACTCTTAGAAATCCTAGTTTTTATGCTCTAAAGACTGGAGAAGAGCCACTGGCTATAATGTTCCAACACTGTTTCTCATGGTTGTTCACTTGATCACCGTTATGTCTTTTTTCCTCTCACCTGACCATCAGTCTCCTCTCCTGCCTCTCCTCTGTCATTGTCTCCTTGTCCAGCATTCTGCTTCCTTTTATTTCCCTGAAGCTCTTTTTTTCAGTTCCCGTTCTTCATCTTTTTTTCATTTTTCTTCTGCTCTCGATTGTAAACACAAAGCACATAATTGCTCCCTGTGGCCCTTCGATTTCCAAGTAATTGCTATAATGTTGCTAGCTGGTTTGCTAATGTCCCCTATTTGAGTCTTTGCCCAAGGTTACTTTGGATACAAACAAATGGAGGCAAGTAAAACAAACAACCTGATTCTTCCAACACATTTCTCTAGAGGAAACATGCACATCACCTACCGTCCTCTTTTGATTTGATTGCTGGAAGTGGGTTGTTTTGATTTTACAGAAAACTGTTGCGATACAAGACAAATGTGTGAGTGTGAAGAAACAACAAACTACAACAACAGCTTTTTTTTTTCATTATCTTTTTGCCTGCCACTGAGACCCCTTTCCTTCCTGAGTGTGTCACAGTGTGCTGTATATAACCCACACACTGCATCTGTCTGCTACTGTCTCCTGGATGCGTGGTGGTTTGACAGAGCTGCTCCTCGGAGACTGCAGCACTGAGCTGCTGTGTGACATCACCTGTTGCCCTTCACTGCAAAACTCAATCATAACACGCTGGTGTGAAGCTTCAGACAGACTGCGACAGCAGGACAGTGAGATGATATAAAGATTCTGTTTCCCCTGTGTGCTGGTGTTGCTCCAGTGATGGATGACCCTGTGACTGCAGAGTGGGGTGGCCTGCCACAAGGGGAGGTGGCGCCACACACACACACACACACACACACAAGTGTGTTTTGTTATCCTTATGGGGACCGTCCATTGACTTCCATTGATTTTAGTAACTAGATTTATACCTAACCCAAACCCTTTTACTAACCTTAACCATTACTGATCTATAACTAACCCTAAGACTAACTAAAACTCTATTCACACCATACCTATAAACCTAACCCCTAACCCTAAAAAGGGGAGTCCCCCTCATGGGGACCAGGCTTCGGTCCCCACAAGAACCCTCGGACCCCAGAAAGATAGTAAAAGTCAGGAAACTGGTCCTCAGGAGGTCAGAAATACAAACCCACCCACACACACACACACACACACACACACACACACACACACACACACACACACACACACACACACACACACACACACACACACACACACACACACACACGTGTGTTTTGCTATCCTTATGGGGACCGTCCATTGACTTCCATTGATTTTAGTAACTAGATTTATACCTAACCCAAACCCTTTTACTAACCTTAACCATTACTGATCTATAACTAACCCTAAGACTAACTAAAACTCTATTCACACCATACCTATAAACCTAACCCCTAACCCTAAAAAGGGGAGTCCCCCTCATGGGGACCAGGCTTCGGTCCCCACAAGAACCCTCGGACCCCAGAAAGATAGTAAAAGTCAGGAAACGGGTCCCCAGGAGGTCAGAAATACAAACCCACACACACACACACACACACACACACACACACACACACACACACACACACACACACACACATACACTTCAAAATTGATAAAGAGCCATTACTATGCACAGATAGAAGGAAAATCAATTGACTACCTCAGCAGCTCCTGCTGCTTGTTTTTAGGAAAATTAATTTAATAACTGGATATGTGAGGCTCCCTGATCGCAGCACTTGCTCCAATTTGCATATTAATGTAGCACGGTGAGTGTGTTCCGCAATGTTTATGGACTGGTGGGGCTGAAGCGACTGTTTTTGTAATTATCGGTACTTTGTGCTGCTCGGGAGGAGTCAGGGTGGAGCATTGTCACTCTGCGGTTGAGACTGGAAAAAGCCAGATTTCTGTTTTCAAAACTTTTCTATTATTCTTCCTATTTATTAAAAATATACATTAGTTGTCAGGTTTTTCTGGGTAATTCATGCTGAAAAGAACAAATGACACCAATATGGATCCACTCATAGATTTATTACTACAGCACTTCTACAATGAACCTTTTGTGCTTTCTTCCATAAATGAATACCTAAACACTTATTACTGCCAACCTCAATATATTTTAATACATTCGTGAGGTGTGGAAAAGCCATTTTATGAATGTGTTGTCCTGATGAAGATGCATGCAATGTTTAAAACTGAATATATATTCTTTTGGGCATGAATTAAACAACAGTTTTATGACAGCAATGTGAGTACACACTTGTCTTACAAGAAGTATGATTTTTCTTACACCACAGGTGGAGCGAGAGAAACAAACAGTAGCAACAAAAAGAAAAACATGCATGAAACGATGAAAATATCAAAGCTGCAGAGTTTTGATAAATCAATTTTAAAATCAAATTCAAAGGCTTCCCTAAAACTTGTACTTGTTTATATATTTCTGCAACAATAACATGATATTAAAACATGAATCTCTGTAGTAATCCTGAGTATAGCACAAGTGTGAGATGATTTCATCCATAATGTTTTCTGTATCTATAAATGTGATTTGAAAACGACACCAGCTTTTCATGCAAGTTCTAAAAACATTAAAATAATAAATAATGCAACTTTTATTTTTATTTAGAAAAAAGTGCAAACAGTTTACAAAGTGAGTGAGGAAGCCTGAATGTCTGAGCAAATATTCTTCTTTGGTTTGTTACTGTTCAAATGAATAGAAAAATGAGACACATCTGAAACTTTGCAGTGAAAAGTGTTTGAAAAACTGCAGCAAAACTAGAGAGGCACTCTATGATTGCAAACATGACCTCCTCAGCAGAGGTAACAATCTTATTCCATCAACGATGCATAATGGGGAACTTGGTTTGAACTACGACTTCCATCATTACTGATGCAGAGAATTTTAACAGAAAACGCTGAAAGAAAATATTTCAACATGCTGGGAACAACAGAAAGTGGGTCATGTAGCTACGTAGGTAAACACAGTTCAGCACACAAGCAGGGCCGGCCCTGAGCTTCATGGTGCACTAGGCGAAAAAGGATTTTGACCCCCCCTACTGCCCAGAACAGAAACAACGTAGCTGAATAACTGGATTACATTGCAAAAAATATTTATTTATACTAAAATGAACAGTAGAGATGATAGATATAGATATATATTTAATTATTATCTATTTTGACTTTATATGAGATGAATGGTGTTTCCAACATTTTGTCAAAAAAAAAAGAAGAGAATTTGGCGCCCCCTCCAGCAGAGGGCGCCCTAGGCAATTGCCTAATCCGCCTATGCCCAGAACCGGCCCTGTACAGAAGAGTTGTTTAAGTTTGGAATTAACAAATCAAAGTCAGGTTATTAAAGCTGAAATAAACACCTGAAGAGAACAAGCTGCTCAGTTTGAAAGTTTCAAACAATTTTACACAAAGTCATATGTTATTAAATGAATTAGGCACAAAGAACAGTAGTTCAGATTTCTAATCTCATTTCAGATACAGTTATTATTAATATATTATTTATAGTATTGTATAACTGTCANCATCAACGATGCATAATGGGGAACTTGGTTTGAACTACGACTTCCATCATTACTGATGCAGAGAATTTTAACAGAAAACGCTGAAAGAAAATATTTCAACATGCTGGGAACAACAGAAAGTGGGTCATGTAGCTACGTAGGTAAACACAGTTCAGCACACAAGCAGGGCCGGCCCTGAGCTTCATGGTGCACTAGGCGAAAAAGGATTTGACCCCCCCTACTGCCCAGAACAGAAACAACGTAGCTGAATAACTGGATTACATTGCAAAAAATATTTATTTATACTAAAATGAACAGTAGAGATGATAGATATAGATATATATTTAATTATTATCTATTTTGACTTTATATGAGATGAATGGTGTTTCCAACATTTTGTCAAAAAAAAAAGAAGAGAATTTGGCGCCCCCTCCAGCAGAGGGCGCCCTAGGCAATTGCCTAATCCGCCTATGCCCAGAACCGGCCCTGTACAGAAGAGTTGTTTAAGAATGAAGTTACCAGTTTGGAATTAACAAATCAAAGTCAGGTTATTAAAGCTGAAATAAACACCTGAAGAGAACAAGCTGCTCAGTTTGAAAGTTTCAAACAATTTTACACAAAGTCATATGTTATTAAATGAATTAGGCACAAAGAACAGTAGTTCAGATTTCTAATCTCATTTCAGATACAGTTATTATTAATATATTATTTATAGTATTGTATAACTGTCAACTCTCTGTTTGACCAGCAGCAGCTGCTGATGTGTGAGGCTGTAAATGTTGGTTTCATGTTCTGCTTGTTTAGATGGCCCTTCGCTGAGTTCCGGTCTGTCAGTTAAAGCTCAACAAGACATATGAGAAAACTCAATAGATAAACCTTGAAGGAGCTTCAGGAGGAGAACGCTTGTTGAAAAATGAACAGGATATGTTGTGCAGAGAAAAGGGCGTGTAAGCTTGAGCTTAAATGAAAAGAAACTAAGATCCAGTTGGTGAGGCAGAAGACTTTGAACAAAGGAAAAGAGACCAAACACAAGCTGCAGAGGGTCCTTAAATATGTGAATAAAAAGACCCTCAGCACAGCCCAGATCTCTAATAAGGTCCACTGAGAGCTCCAAAAACACCATGAAAAGCTGAATGTCACAAAAGTGGTGAATAAACAAAAATTACAAGTGTAGCTCAAGAAAAACAAAACTCTCCAGGGAAAAGTTACTCAAGACTTCACCTGGAGCAAACACTCTACTTCAACCTTCAGCAAGTCACCAGGTTACTATCACAGACACTATCCTGCTGCAATTTCACCAGATGATTGGCCAACAAGGAACACTCCCTCAAGAAGAACTCAACAAGGAGATCTGGACTCGCGCTCAGGCTGAAAGGAGTTTTCAAGTGACAATTTAGAGCCTGAAAACTTAGGTGGGCGTACATCATATGGAAGCACCAGCTTCATTGTTGTAATAACGCAAAATTCCGCTAGGGGGCGACAGAAGTTACGCACTATAGCTTTAAGATAATGTGTACCAATTGTTTAGCACAGAATCTAAAAACAAATAAATTCATTGTAAAAAATGCTAAAAAAAACAAATGTTACTTTTAAAAATCCAGTTTATTGAATCAGTATTCTAGAATTCTAGTATCCGAGAATTCTAATTCTTCAATTGGAAAATTCATCAATGAACTCACTCGTGTATTTAGGGAAATATAAAGTTATTATCAACCTTTTTTTAAAGTCTCTTCAATAGTGAGGAAATTAGAATAAAGACAATGTTAAAACGTTTTATGTCTATGTCTGTGATATAAATCAACTTAATATGATATTTCTCTTATTTTAGACATAAACTGTTACTTTCTTAGAGGTTTTGTTTTTGTGGGTCACTGCAAAAAACCTCAAAGGCTGCTGATTCTTTCTCACAGGAAGTTCTGCAACATCCAGCTGCATCATTCACATTGTGAGTTTGTCTGATGCTATTGTTAAAAAGAATACAACCCAGTTTTTGATTATTGATGATCTGTTTCACCAAATTGACACACATGCTTTTATTTTGTAAGCAACATTCAATTACTTGTCTCTCAACACCATTCCTTCAATACAAGCTCCAAACTAGACCACAAAAGAGATATCTGCCCACAACATTAAGGATAAAACAATCCAACTGAGAAACTAACTGTAGTTAGCAATCACATTAACTAGTTTTATGTTTTTCTCCAGATGTTTTACGCAAACAACACACACATAAAACCCGGAAGACACAATTTTCTTTTATTCTGATAGAAAAACAGCAAAAAAAGCACCGATTTGACATTTATCTCGAAAGTATGATGCACTGAGACATGTGAGCTAAACATGGTGCAGCATAAAGAATAATATCTGCAGTCCATCACATTGAGTGAGACAGTTAAAACATTAGAGAGTAGCTCTTTGATTTATTTTCATTGATCTTGGTGCATCAGATTTTATGTATCGGGTGGATATCAGTACAGATCTGTAGAATCTGTTCTCCCATGCTACCATTCCCGGGGACACGGCACCATGTGTTTTTGACAGGCCTCTTCTTTCTGTCTTTTTTTCCCATCCCCATTTGTCACAGAACAGATATGAAAGAAGCTTTGACGATGGAAAATCCAAACATGGACATTTTAAAAATAGAGCGCTGTCTGGATTCCCCACATCTCTTGGATTTTCCGGGTGGAGAGACAGCATCTTGACTCAAAATGCCACACAACACAGAGGATCTGCGATTTGACAGTCCTCACATCTAACCTGAATTTCTTTGTTCGCCACTCAGTCTGTCTCCCTTAAAACCCTCCTCGCTTTTACTCCCTCATTCAGATTGTCACATTTTAAATGGCTTGTGTTTCATTTGCTGCATTCCTAAAGCTGAAAGCTTAACACACCCTGGTCTAAAAACACAAACAAAACAACAAAATGGATACACAATTCTGTTGTTCTTCTCTACAATTTATTTATTATCACTGAACAAAGATTCAACGTGCTTAGGGAACAACTAAACCAGAGTAGTTCCAGAAAAAATGAATGAACATGTTCTTTCAAGTATAAAAACTCATTTCTGTGCAAGTTGGTAACTATTATTCAGTGTAACACATGAAACACAACAGGAAATATATAAGGAGGCTTTCATTAGCACAGTTGGACTAGCACTTAGAGAATGATGGAGAAAGTTCTGCTGCACCGCGTTAGTGTTCATCTTGTTTAGTTTCTTTAAAACCAATCACAACATGCTCGGGTCTTCAGCCAAAGTTTCTTTTTCGTGTAACAAGGTAATGCATTTCAAGCTGAGCTAATGGTTATAAATGACATCGACTTTTAATGTTTTTAGTGCATTAAAAGGTTGAGTGAGTGGATAAAAGTCAGCTTGGATGGGTTATGTATGACTTGATTATCGGAAGTAATGAGCAAAAATCCACATGCAGGGCTTCTTCTTTTAATGTTTCATTACAGTTAATTATGTTTACAGATTATTCAGTAACAGTGTGATGAGACACAGTCTCAATAAAGTACAGTTTCTTCTAATTTGTTGGACTTAAACAGTTTTGGTGTCAGAATGATAAGACAATGTGTTTTGTGTAAAAGGGACCAGTACTTTGGGCTGTACTAGTTTTGAGTATTTTATGAAACATCTTGACCTTTTATATTACTGCTGCTCTCTTTGTTCTAATTACAATATCTTCATTCAGTAAACACTGTTTTCCTTCACCGATTAACCTTTTATGTCTTGTAGTTTTTCCAGTTACGATATGATTTTGAACCTTTGGATTATTCTTCAGTTTTGATTGTTCCTTTTAAGAAATTAGCACTTTATTTTAAGTTTGGCTTCAAGCCTGAGTTTCAGTTTATCAGATGCATCTCTGTCAGTAGGATCTGGCTATCATAGACTCAGCAGACTCTGACTTTGAGGAATTACCCTTGGCAGTAAAGACTTATATTGATTGAGTGCAGGTCCCACTGGACTGTGGCAGAGTCTGTGTTCACAAAGGAATAACTAAATGTACTTAACCTCAAACCTGTGGGTCTCTGAGTAGGAGATATGATGGGAGCTAATCTAATGTACACTGAACTTTGGATATGAGTAACATGGAGATTCTCTACAAGGAAAGACTCAGGCATATTTCTGATTAGTTCTTGTAAGAAGTATTATGCTACTATTCGACTCCACAGGTTTGTTTTCCAACATCTACTGTAGTGAATCTGATACTTTTACATTTTGGGTGTGTAATCTAAAAATCCCCTGAGGTCTTCATTGTAACGTAAGTTAAGAAGTAATAAAAATTTCAAAACGTGACTTACATTTTACATGCTTCCAAACTAATGACAGATGGTCAATTCAGACAGTTAGCTTTGTCTGAATTAGGCAGTGAAGCTCCAGAACAAAATAGAAACATTTTAAACATTTAGCCACACTGTATCCATATGATGCTGTAAAAGAAAAAAAAATATCTAACCCTAATCTTAATGTTAGTTATAAATCTGTTTGCTATTTTTGCTGCCAAATGTGTTTCCAGAGGAGATAGAAAAAATAAGAGAAATTCAATATAACTGATTGTTATCAGAATTTTAAAAAAGGCTCAATTTAATCAACTATGTGATGGAAAAAAAATCATACATCACATTTGATTTTTTTTTCTTACAGTATTGCTGAAAAACACTTTTAAAAATGTTATTTTGAGCTCTATTCACTAGTCAGACTAATGTCTTATTTCTGTTGGGGAATTTATTGCCAGGTTTGTATTTATCCTGAGAGTTTTTGCTGCTGGCATCCCTCACCTTCATCTCTTTTCTCTCCAGCAGCATCTTACTGCAATTATAGAAATAGAAGGATCCAAGAAAGCACTCAGTTCAGTGCTTTTTGGTAAACCATTACTTTATCAGTGAGGTGTTCCGTTTCTAGACATCATTATAAAATGGAATCACCCATGACCGCAGCCAAGAATGACTTCAGTGTCCTGAACAAGTCAGTAAGATTAGAGATGCAGAGAGTGATTCAATAAACACATAAAGAGAAGTGCTCTCAGTCTCAGGAGCTGAAAGATTTTACCTTCTGTCTCACAACGTGTTCTATATCTGTGCACAATGTGTTTGAACACATTAATAAAATGTTTGGGAAAAGTTAACTGGGTGAAAGTTGTTTAATCACAGGGAAACTAATGTTCAAAGAGTAGTTCAGAATACGGCGTCACGTCACCCCCCCTCGGGCATGCAGTTGAGGAATAGTTACTTTATTGTAAATCTGATGGAGATGAGGTGTTGTTCTAAGATTGTGCTTGGAGGGAACAATTAATGAGGAACGGTACAGCGAATAAATATGAAACTGAGAGTTTATGTTCTAGTTAAAGGTTAGTCACTACAGGGTGAAGAGGAACAAAAAAATGGAAGCATGATTAAAAATAGAAAAGTTTTTTATGTTTTAACTCTTCAGTTCTGCTCCTGCATATGAATTTCCATCCAGGAATGTGAAATCAGGTTTATTGCTGTTACTCGCCACGGTCAGTTAAAGTCCATGTGATTATACATCCTCACGACTTCTTTTAGGAGAATCAATCTATTGTCACTTTTGTACGTAGTTCAGCATTAATAAAATTTACTCTCATTGAATAATTTCTTTAGCTCAGCACAAGTAAAGCTTCAGTTAGTATTATGAGAAAATGATTAGTTGTTAAAGAGTCACTGCTAATCGATTTTACAATGATGTAACTACTAAGATGAGGGAGTGTTCACCTATAGACAACAATCAGGTCTGGTTAACGTGAACTGCATGACGAAGGAGTCCTGTTGACCATTTATGTACCAAACTTTCATGAGCATTAGCAATATGTGGAATGTGTATTACACTAATCACGACAACAATAAATCCCAAGGAAGACAAATATGTTGTATAAATAAATGTGACTGGTGACCTGTCCGACCTTCTCACATCCACTGGATTTGGTTACTGGCAGATTCAGATGATAGATGAAAGAATGGATGGATAGATGATGGATAGATACAGCAGATAGATCTATGATTAAATTTGACCTTGACCTTGGTTTCCTCCTTTGCTCATCCTGGTGAGAGTTTGATGCAGTGCAGTCTGCTGGTTTGACAGCACTATGTGTTATAAGTGAATGCCAGCAGGTCTTTGTGAAAAGCAGAACACAGCAGCCCTGGAGAAGTCTGTCAGCTGCTATCTGTAGCCTCAACTCAGCCATCTGATTTGTGATGGTTGTGGTGTTGACGAGAAAGACACTGGAAAGTGTCAGTTTGTGTGGCTGTATCCTCACATGTGATCCAGCTTGGCAGCGTTACTTCTGTCTCTGAGTCTCCGCCTCCTGCTAGCAGGAACTCCTACATGAGTCTGGTTAAATCCTCCAGTATGTTGAGTGACTGAGAAAAATCAATTATCACAGAACGTTCTTTCTGTAATCTAACATGCAGGAGATCGTGGTGACTGCAGAGAAACCACAAACTAATCCCAGTGTTGACAGAAAAATGAATGTAAAGGATAAATAATGGCACAGTGTGCGGCCATCTTGCTCCTATCCAAGTACATAGAGCAAAATAATTATGACCATTTAAAGCTTCATTATTTGTTGACTTCAGTGACCTGAAGTCAACAAAGTGCACAATGTGCACCTTCTTAATAACGGTACAGTTAGCTGTTAATTAGAATTTGTGTAAAACTGCTGTAACCCACAAGACTTCCAAGAAAATTAGATTTTTTGAAATCACCTTATTTTTGCTAAAATATTATTTGAGATTTTTATAGATTAAACTAACAAAATAGGGACGATTGCACTTTTTGGCAGACTGCAAGCAACAAAACGCTCAAAGAGCTTTAAGGCTTTTGCACGATACCAAATATATTTTCTGGTCTACTTGCTGAAAAAGTAGCAATTTGAAATGATCTCACTATCCCTAAATAAGTGAAGGAAAAATCAACCACTTCTAAAAAATAATATTGTTTTTAAAAACTGATGTGTTGGTTAGTGATTTCCTAAGTAAAGTCCTATTCAGCAACCAGTTTTCTATAAAAGGAATCGTTTGACTAGATGTTGCTTTTAAAGTGCTTTTTTTTTAAGTGCTTTTAAAAATTCATTTAGTTAAACAGCAGAGGTCCTTTTCTTTAGGTTATGTGATTTCTTCCCTCACTCACTGAGAGCAGGAACAGTCAGAGGTCATTATAACAACCAGTTAACATTTAACTGTATGTCCAAAAACCTGCAATACACATTGAACAACAGTCATCTAGTTTATTTAAATCTAAGAGGTAAAAGAGATGAATGTTTGCCTTAAAATATGACAAAAAATATATATTTTGCATAAAAGCATTTTATCTAAAAAACTATTACATTTATTTATTTACTAAAAATGAGAATTGAATTGTTAAATTCTAATTATTGTTATATATTCTTCATTATTTTGGACTGTATTTTGCTTTAAATGTCAGACACTATAGTGAACTGGCTGAGGTTCTCTTTAGTGTAACCCATACTGATAGAAAGGTCATTGAGGATGGATCACATCACCATGGTTACGCAAGACAAAAATACTGGGACCTTCTATTTCTTCTCATGTCTTCTGTGTCCACCATGGGTGTCTCAAAGAATCTCTGCATCCTCACAGGGTTTAAACATGAAAGTAGTAAAGTGTCAGCACAGTGGGTTTCATTAAGTCTCCTCTGTATAGATGGTAAATGTCAATATGCTCTCAGAAATGTTTTTTTCGTGCTAAACAATTTAAGAAAAGCATTGAAAGGTCTGTGGTTTGAGATGCTAATACCAACAGTCCCACTGTGTGCCTTGTGTTTGAACATTTCTCTGCAAAGAGCTCCAGGGAGAACAGTGAGACTAACAAGATTAAAGCAGATTGGAGCTTGACAAGCAACACAGACTGTGAAGCGTCATTTCGCTGCTCCAATGTAAACACCTTTTACATTTTGCCTCTCACTCCCTGCGTTCTCCTCAGCCCGTCACACCACCGCCTTCTCCTTTTACCAGATGTTTTGCTTTCACTTCCAATTCACCTTAGTAAAATGAAATGTAAGTGCTGGCTGTTTTTGTTAGATTTAACACCATTTGTGTTCATAGAAGCACATAGTTTTAATGCCCAGAATTCACATGTTCTGTTTTTTTTCAGATAAAGAATCTTGTCAGCTTTCACCTTCTGTCACCTTATGGTTCATGATGGGGATGTAGAGAAAATCTACATTTATGGGATTTATCTTCTGCTATATGAACTTTATATTTCAGTCCAAAAATAGCTTCAGATTTATTATTAACACCCATTCACACCTGAGGTCAAGTTGGAATCTCTAATTAACCTGTTAAACCAGAGCGTACATGCAGATTTCTTGACTGTGGGCAGAATGCGGAAACGATCTTTATCCGATTACCTGATATCTGACGAGTGGGAAGCTAAAACACTTTAAAGTTTTAAGTTGTGTTTTGAAATAAAAATACAAGATCATAAATGGTAAAGTGGATGTTTATTTGTCATCACAAATAAAAAGAATCATGCTTGCTTACTCATCACAGAAATGAAAAAGGAGAAGCACTCAGTTTTAAATCTTTACCAACCATAATATCTGAACGTTTTTTGTTTTTTTTGGACAATGTGAATAATAGCACTCTATGAAGATTGTAATTCTTATAAAATCCAAGCCTAGGCCCACGGATTTAATCCCCTAACCCAAACCACTCACTAACCCATCTTCCACCCTGCTCTGTTGTCCCATCTGAACAGTGATCACAGGATTGTTTGAATGAATCAGTTATATTGATCCTTTAATCCCCAGAAGTCTTAATAACCTGGAAGAGTGTGACATTATAGAGCACCTGGTGTCCATTGTTCCAGGTGTACAGGACCCTCTCCCGGGGGTTATAGTCCATCATGGAGATGTGGGAGTATTGATTGTGGAACGGGATGTCTGTATACTCATAGCTTGATGTGTTGGTGTAGTAGGCAAAGTAGATCTTAGCACCAGCAAGATGGGAGTTTGTGACGTACAGAGTGCCACAAATCATAAAAGACTCTCCAGCACTGCGCTTGGGAAAGCCTGTGTCCCAGGTTTGCAGTACCTCCAGACTCTGGGGCTCCAGGCGGCTGATGACGATGTTCCCAGCATTGGGGATGGTGGTGTACACAGCCCAGAGGCCATTCTCATCAGCCATCAGGTCAATGTCAGAGGAGCCACCCCAAGAGTACGGGAAGGTGTTGTTATAGCCGGCTCCGCTGAGGCTGCGCTGCACCAGCACGCTACGAGAACGGAAATGGTACTTAATGATGATGTTGCTCTGGTATTTGTTGTAGTACAGCGAGCCATTGTAGACTACGTGACCGGTGCCGGCCCAAGGATGTGGGAGCAAATGCTGCACAAAGTTCTGGCCCTTCGTGAAATCATTCATGGTACGATATTCTAGGACACGCCGCCCCTTGAAGTAACCGTCCATCGACCAGACCTGTTAAAAGTAAAACAAAAAACACAGAATAAGGAAGCAGGAATCACTGAATAAACCAGACTAGAAGGAGAGATCAGTTTAAAAGACCTAATAAAATGATCAAAAGGCTACGAGCGATAATTGCTGCATCGTATCTGGCACACCTCTCTGAAACAAAACTCCCATGTTTTAATCATGTTTTGCTGGAGGCGTTGCTCGGAGCAGAGTAAGAATGATGAGTGTGTGGTGAAGCTACTTTTTTTTCCGGCTTCATACAGTTGTCTATAAGTGAATGTGTGTACCGCTATTGATCTCTCCTGCATGTGGGTGATGATGTTGCTTGTACTTTGCAGGCAACCACTGCTTGCGCTCGCTGCCCTTTCCAGTCCCCATTTACAGGAAATCAATTCATTTAGCAACTCTATCTTTTTTTCTTGAGCGCCCTCGGTGGATCCATCCACTTGCATTGCGCCTCTCTGGCTGCATCTCAGTTATCAGTCCCAAAGCGCTTCCATGGAGGCACGGTTTAGATTTCAATTGATTCAATTAAATTGTCACTGGATTGGATATTTATTTTGTCATCAACATAACAAAATAACCTCTCTGATTGTTTTCCATCATGCTCTTTCTCTGGCTCCACGCCTGTCTCTTTCTCTTGTGCAAAACAGGCTCGTTTCAGCTGCAGTGAGTGGGAGAGGAAGAGAGTTGTGGTGGTGTGGTACAGCGGCTGAATTATGGAGGAGGGCAGGTTGTAAAGCATTAAGCGTGGCTTCTTATAAGCGTGCTAAATGAGTCCTGTGAGCTGAACAGGAGACAGAAGCTGAGCCAGAGCAAATCTCTGGCAAATTTAAACACGTATAACAGCTTCTTGTCTATATTTTTTTCTGAGCAACAGTTCTAAATAGAATTATACTGATTGCAGTTGTTCATACAAAGGTCTCACATGGAACTAGCAACAAAAATCTGGAAATCAAGTTTTAGAAACTGACCTTTTCTAGATGTCGTGCCTATTAAACCAGTAATTGTTCATTGTAGTTAGTGGAGAGGTCAACCTAATCTCTCCTCTTGGGCTTCATTAGCTTTCATTCTTCTCTCAATAATAATTCTTTGTCCACTTCTTCTTCCTCATCCCACCACCGTTTTCTTGATCTTGATTGTTTGCCTTGTTTTTCCCACTATTTTTTAGCCCTTTATGCCCACATGTTATTTGTAGTCTCTGGAAGCCATATAACTTTGTTTGAGTCCAAAGTGTCTCAGCACCCTCCTGGTAATTACCTGGGTGATTCAGAAAACTTTAGGCCAAACAGCTCACTCATTTCTCCTGTGAGGATGAAGTGATTAATCAGCTGTAGTTTGTAATGAAAAGGGAAGTCGGGTAGGAGGGAAATAGATGCAATTCATCAGTGGCTCAGCTCAGCATTCCCATTTCTCTCTTTGTTTGTCATTTTCTGGAGCTCATGAGAAGTCCTGTTCCGGCAAAACAGTCAATCAGTCACTGACAGACCGTGACAGCAATGCTGTGAGGGATGTTCTTTTTTCTGTTGACTTTGTTTATCCTCTGTGTTTGGTAATATCATCTGTTGTTTCTTGAAGTCTGAAGTAACAAGGGAAGGACATAGAGACTTACTCTGTTGTCTGAGCTGGGTATCATCGTATCTGTCATCCAGGAGCCGAACCTTGATCCGGATGCGCGTACAGTGATGGGATTACTGACACCGGTGAGCTTCCCACAGCCTACAGGTCAAGTAAAGATCAGATTAAACATATTCCTTAGGTGGATACAACCAACTCACAAAATTCCTTTAATTTATATTCTTATTAGCTTAAATTCCAGGTTGGAATACAGTAAACACAGCTTACTTTTAATTTTAGAATGAAAAGATTTGTCCAATTTACTTGTAAAATGAATAAAGATGGAACAGGAACACTGTGTTGCATCTACAGCCAATACACATGTTCAATAGAAAAGATGAATCAAAAAGTTCCTCAATGTTTTTGATTTAATGAAAACTAAACTAATCAGCTCACGGCTAAACTTTATTTATAGTTTTCTTTTTAAGTTATCGTTTTCTATATAAAATCATCTGTTTAAACCCGTCTGTTATATTTATTGAGCCTCCCTAACAAAATCCTCTCTTAATATAAATTACATAAACACTGAGAAAAATGTGTTGGTAATATTTCTTATGTAAATTTGAATTGATCAATTTCTTGCTGCTTTTGTTGCTTTTACACATTTGTTCATAAACTCAAATGATGCTTGATACTATAAATAGATTATTTTTAGAGACTCATTCACACATTTCATACCTAGTTTCTGCATGCAGGAGTGGAGTCTGGTCTCCAACAGCAGGACTCTCTGACGCAGCTCCTCGTAGTCGTAAGCCCCCATCTCTTCCTGGATGGCCATAAGCACCAAAGAAAGATTCCTCACCTCATCCCGAAGACGCAGAATCATCTTAGCATCGGCCTTGTACTGATCGAGCACTGGCAGCAGGGGGAGCAGCTGGTTCACCTTGTCTTTCAGCTCCTATGAAGGGAAAAAAAAGAAGAAGTGAAGATTAGATCTTTGGAGAATTAAAAGGACAAAAGACGAGGTTTCGAGTGAGAGTCGGGGGAAAAGACTGCAGACATGAATATCTTGTTGTTTAATCATCAACTCGTATCTCTCTCGGAAGATGATGTGAAATTGTTTGGTTTTCCTTTTGTAGCTCTTTAGTCACTCATACCATTAACACCAATTTACACATTGTCTAATAAGATTTAATGGCTATATTGCTGACATTTTCTGCACTTTCACTTTCCTTTTTTATTTGCTGTAGAAATAAACAAATGTTATTTTATTATAATTTTTTTAATGGATTGGTCAAATTTCCACCCACTTGTTTAATTAACTACTCAAAAGCATATTTTTTTTACCATTTACATGTGTAAAAAAAAAAACATTCATTAAAAACATTATTTTTTTTAGGTTAAACATCTTTTTACTGTCATTTCAACAATGTCATTTGAACTGAATATAATAAAGGATCCTGCCCTGCTTGCTGGACACTTTGGGATGTGACTTGTCATGATTTTGGAAGTGAGATGGAAGGATGCATCCATAGGTAGGAGTGCAGGATGCAGCAGGAGAGTCAGGCTGAATGTGTGGAAGGTGGACAGCTCAAGGGAGAAATAGGTGTATCAATAAAGTGTGGCGACCACAAGAGGGGCTGTTTCCTCCTTGTTAGGGTTTATCGTAAATCTGGTGATGGAGCAGCTCTCAGCCCCGTGGCACCACATCATAAATCTAATTTTCACTTTTTCTAGCCTTTGAAAATTCTCTCTCGTTAATCTCCTGTGCTCTGCCATTGGCAACTTTAAACTGCACACATACATCAGCCGACCTGCGTTGGTCAGATCCTGATTTATTTATTTTTTGAATGAAACTATGTGTTTAGCATTCAAACAAACAAAGTAATAGCCCATCCTCTCTGCATATTTTAGTAATCTCATGATTTAGTGACAAACTGACTAATCTTATCGACATCTTCCTTTTCTTTGCTGTAACACCTTTCATAAAACCCACTGAAAGCAAAGACAACCATTCATGCTGAGGCATGAACCCAACAGCAGAGCACTCATAGCATTTATCAGAGCATCTTTTAATCAAACAATTTTATGGACCATCTAATATCTGTAAGTGTGTGAGAAATGTGGAGAAATCCTGAGCAAGACAGCAAGCTGACAAGAAAATAAAAACGACTGCTGATAACAGCAACTAAGCCTTTGCTTGTAGTGAGATAAGATCCAGATAAATGTGAATACATCTGCCTGTTAGCAGATTCTGAATAGTAAGAAAGGCTGAGTGAGGAGAGAGTGGAAGAGCAGTAAAGATACTGAGATTAAACAAGGGAGTCTTTTTAGGCTCTCAGTTCAATCATCAAGGAGCACGTGAAACACCTGCCTTAAGTGCACGACCCAGTAACTCAGATGTAGAGATGGAATTTAATTTTTGTGTCTGTGTTTAAACAGCAGTCAACCAGAAGTCATACACAGTTTTATTGTCTGTGAAGAAAAAAAAAAAAAAGATTGCACTGCATTTGGCAAAGTAAAGCACCCAGTTTCACATCCAGAGTGTCTGCAGACACACCTCAATGTACCAGAGGTGACAAACAGCCAATTACCTGGAAGCCTTTTGGATTGAGGCTGCGGGGATTTTCAGAAGCCACCTTCAGTTTTCCATCGACAACTTTCATCAGATTCTCTGTGTTTCTTACATACTGCAGGTCCCTGTAGGTCCTCAGGTCCAGAACCTCCATAGACTGGCTGATGTTCTGAACCTGTCAAGCAAACAGATACAACAGGTTAGTGAAAGTCTCTGTTTTTTTCCTCATAGACAACCTTTAGTTACTTATGATTGTTTGTATGCTGCCCAGGAATGAGCAGTTTCTTATATCTAAAGGGGGAAAGTATTAAAATTCTACTAGTAATATTATTAAACAGATTTAGCTTTAGAGGTTACTGTGTAAATATGCCAGAGCTACTGAATCAATAATAGCATCCTTCAAGTATTGTACACAAGTTAATAGGTACATATATAACAGAACAGAATAGACCTCATGCCTACTGCTAAGTAGGCGTTTATTGAATCTCAGTTCTCATAGGATTCAGTTTTGTGCTATCTTTAATTTTTGCTAAGTACTGAGTTTGTTCATACTTTGACAGCCCACTCTGTTGGTGCATAACCATCCTACTGCTTCACACACCCTCTCATCTCCTGCACGTTGCACCGAACTGGCCAGAAATCATCCAAACACTGACAAATGTTTCAGGGCTGTCGTGCATATGTGCATATGTCCAGCTACCCACATGAACAGACGCAGGCCCACGCAGACATGCACCATTAAAACTCCAGGCACTCAGAAGATATTCTGAAAAACAAAACAGATCTAATTCCAAAGGTCACAGTTTGGTACATAGTCTGCTTTGCACCAGCAGACTTTGCTTGCCAAACTGCCTGACAACCCACTCAATTGCTTCATGTCCGGCCCACAGCTTTCTACACCTTGATATTCTCCTACATCCGTCATGAACTCGCTGGGGAACATTTAGTCATAAAACATTTTTTCCTCAGCAATTAAAACTTTTTTCAATGCGGTCCATGTAAAACAGCTCTGGGGATCTATAATAATAAAATGTTGCAGCAGCCTAAATGCTGCTCACCTCAGTGTACCAGGTTTTCAGTAATTCACAGGTTTTTTCTTTGTGCCTAGTGATGACTCATTCTGCATCAAGGATGTTTGTGTGTATGTTTGACCATGGCCACATTTTTCATTTGATTTGATCTCAGTTCAGTCAGCCAGACAGAGAGGTCAAAAAGGGACGAGATATTCAAAAGTGTGCTGTGAGTGTTTTCACGGTACCATCCTTCAGGGTCAGCTCTTTATCTGAGAGCTGAATAGAAACTTTGCACGAGGCTATTTTACATTCTTTGAACAAAGGGCAGTTTTGACATTGTTAATGTACCCCTGGCTCTCTGTGTCAGAGACGAGCTTTTGAGGATCTGGACTCAAACAATTCCCCCATCATGCTCTGGGTTCAAATGAGGATGTCTTGGTGAGCAATGCTCTATTATTTGCACATACACACACACATCGACTCATGCAAAGTCTTCTAATTTGTGTCCTTCACTTGGGTGTAGCTTAAACGATGCTGACCCCAGGTGTCCTCATTAAGCCAGGCTGTGGACTGTATTAGAAAGAAGCAGGATGGAAGCACATAAAGAGGACACAAACAGATGCATAAACACCCACACTGTACAATGAATAATATATGGACTAAGTTTAGAAAGCAAAGAATTTCCCAGAAGCCTTTGTGCATTATTTTAAGGAGTGACAGCAGTGAGCAAACACCAGTTGTCTAATCTAAAAGACTAAAACTGATTTTCCTTCTCGTCTTTTTGGAGAAACATTAACATTGTTATTTCCCCTTTGGGATGAAGTGTTTTAAACTCAGATGTGGATAAGCATGAATTGAGCCCCTTTTGACATGAACTGTGTTTAAAAAAGACAAGAACATTAGGATTTAATTAATAAAATCTTCCCTGTAAAGTTGAGAGCTCAGACAGTATTTCCAGTGAGAAAAAAAGTGAAAACTTGAACAGGCAGGAAGTATTATTACACAGAACGTGTCTTCTATAATGTTCAAGTAACTATTATAAACATAATCTTATGCAACCCAAGCCACTTGTTTTGGCGACCGAGTCGAACAGGGAGAGAAAATAAAAGACAACAGAGAGAACGTGGTTTCACATGGGACGTAATAACAGCTCACTTCTGTTAATCACCCATCGAATCTCTTTCTATGGACTTTACATCTTTTTTAATCTTTCAGAGTGGGAACACAATTATTTTGTTTTTCAAATTAAGACTTAAAACTAGGTCTAAGACTAAGAATTAAGACAAATTAAAACTTTTAGCAGATTTATCTATTAGTCAGTTACTGCACCAGCCAACGTTTTATCTGTTGAGATATTCTTGTGTGGATTTTGTTTGTATAAACATGTGCTTGAAACATCATCTGACGGGAATTATCAGGGGAAAAAGGCAGACTTCAGTCAGAATGAATGCAGTGTGTGAATTCAGGTGTCTCATTGATCCATCAGGCCTCAGAGCGTATTCACCTTCTCAGTTTACCTCCACCTTTTCTCACAGGACCACATGAATTTCAGTGCTTTTTTCTTTTTTCGACTTCTCCGCTTTCATTTGCCTCATGGACCTTCTTTTTTTTCAGCAGTGCAGCAGCTTAGATTTCCCAACAAGCAACTCAGATTTTACTGAGCTCTAGAGATGAAAACCACAACTTTGTGGTTCAATGAATCATGGCTGATCAAGCAGTTTAATGATATTTAACACCATTTCTCAGGTTTCTGTTATTTAGCTTCAAGAGAAACTGTGATATCAATGCAGAGGTGAAGGTGCCTGCAGGTGTGGAGAGTCAATAAGCAGCAGCTGATTGTTGGATCTGTTGGTCTATTAATGTGGTAAACACTTGCAGGATGTTTCATTTCCACACACTGACCCGCAGGTCAATGACATTCAAATAAAAGTAAACGATAGACTCATTACTGTGTTTCTCTGTGTGTAAACAGAGTAAATACTATAATTTGAGTCTTACAATACCTCAAATCACAGCTTGCTGTTTATTAATTCACCAATCCAGTGGGTATCAAACACAATCCCAGAACAAAGACAAACTGATGAAAATCCATTTAAATACAAACTGAACTGATAAGAAAACTAGAAACACCTGGGTGGAAAAACACTGAACACAGGAAGAGAGATGACCCAGGAAGTAAAACGCTATACAAATCAAGAGACCTAACGGCAACAGAGGAGACACCGGAAGCACAGTCGGTAACAAAATAAAAGCATAACAGGAAACTAGACTGGGGGCAAAATAAAGCTGCACTAAATGACAGGGAAATACAACCAGAAATCACAGAAACTCAAACACCCCAGAATACAGAACATAACCACACGGCCCAAAACCCCAAGTCCTGACAAAAGGCCATTTCAGGACTTTGTGGTTATTTCTTAAGTATTAACCAGTAATATGAAACATTTTATATCTAAAAAAAACATTAGGAAACACTGATTAACAGACCTTTCAATCTCTCTGCATCAAAATTCATCTGGCTTCGTCAGACTTCAGGCAGAAACTCATTAATATTAATTATTCAAATTTGCTGGACTCTGATTGGCTAACAAACTAGCCTATGAGAGCAAGGTATACTGTTTCCTGCCCTGCTGTGCATGGCAACGTCAGACGTCGTGTCTTCCTGTTTGCTACGTCTTATGCTACAGCTTTTAGCCAGCAGCATGCTAGGCATGGTTGCAGGAGCTGTCGAATACTAATGAACAAAGGAGTTGTGATGAAACAGATACAGGCCGTTCAGACTCGGGAGAACTCGGGTTTTATCTCCACCTGTGTAGTTTGAGAGATTAAAACTGAAAGAGAAGTTGTTGACCTGTTTTCACACCCACTATGAAGGTAAGAACACCTGTGGAGCTAAACTAACCTCAGGAAAACTGTTTTTAATGGAAGGGCCTCTTTAAGGAAAAGAAAAGAAAAGAAAACATATACGTAAAGGGCAATAGGACCCAATAATTTTATGATTACATGTGGTTTTATCACACAAGATATTCCTGTCTCTTTCACTTTCCTTAAACTCTCTAAAACTTATAAATCATCCAAATAATGTCACGTTTGATGAGTTATGAAGTTAAAAAAAAGATGTTTAGTGCAGCAGCTTGTTTGTGACAGACCGTGCCAGACATAACTGCCGAGTGACAGTTTGTGTTTGTGTGTCTGTGTGAGTAACAGTTGGGTCTCAGAGGGAGTGTGTTATTGACAGCTGTCACCTTTTCCATGAGCTGGCGGAGCTGCCTGCTGCGTGGGTCGCGGTTACACATGTTCTGGGCTGGTGCGACCACGGTACAGATACACTTCCCATCTGCATCCTGTGCTGAGCTGTAGATTTGCCAGCCTTCCTCTGGACTGGGGTAAAGAGCCTGCAGAAACACAGAAAAAAGTATATTTCTGTTACAGCTTATATATGCAACAATTTAAAATCTGTTTTAATCCATCAGCTTTAATCAACAGTAACTTGAAAAGAGTTTTCTGCTTGTAAAACATTTACAGGCCTCAAACTTTACCCAGTAGTGTTGTAGAAAATGTTGCAAGGTTACCTTAAATACATTCGACATCATGATTGGTTGTGCTCAGTCTGCCACCAAGTGAGCTGGTAATTTAGATTTTCTTACCAATATTCTTTTTTCTCTTAAAAATCAATGAGCGCACAATATTTCCCAAAGGAAATTAAATCCAGCGGATTCACCCCAACAACTCAAAACCATTTGGAGTCTAATTTTAGTCGAAAATTGGGAGAAACAGGGAAATAGTGGATCCAGATATTGACAGAGGAAGCATTCACAGCAGAGAGAGCTGGGGGGGGGGAGAGAGAGAGAGAGAATTCATATAGAAGATAAGGGAGAGAAAACAGCTGTCTTTAGGTTAAGATAAGACGTGCACATGGTGGAAAATACACAAAAGGGTAAGGAAAACACAACAACATGGCACTCTCAAAACAAGAACTCAATAGTAGATAGAGAAAGACAAAGACAAATGAAGAAGAATCAGGATTTTAAAGAAGGGATCGGCTGGGCAGCGTGAAGCCTGAGCATTTAATAAGTTTGGACAGAGAAAGGAAATGGAGCTGTTCAGGATCAATAATGTGGTCCCTTACCAAAGGAGAAGAGCTGAGGCTAAAAGGAAGGATGTCTCTGACTAATTCAATCAAAAGTAGTGCTGTGCACTTGCAAGTACACTCACATGTATACAATACACAGCTTGACGCAAAGGCTCGACCCAATCGTCCATTCACTTCACATTCCAACTTCTCTGCAAACCGTCAGCTTATAAAGGACAATGTAATGAGAGGGTCAACAAGTTTCTGCACTGAAGTTAAAGAACCATCCAAAAAAGCTGAAGGAAAAGCCAATAAAAATGCCGCAGTTCAGCCCCGTGCTGCTCTTATGCTTTCATTTTGACAGAATTCTGCCACGCTCTCGTCTTGTCGGGTTGGGGGATCAGATTAAAATGTCTTGGAGTGTAGTGGGGTTGTGTGATTGGAGTGTAAAGTAGTAACCGCCCCGCAAGCGCCGTGTGCTCTCTGTCACATCTTGTAGCTCCTGTTAGTCCTCCTGCACTCCGCCCCGTCATTCCCTTCCTGCTCTTGATAATACAACTTTTTCCTGTTCCTTCTTTGAGTAAGTGAATCCTAAATCTGGCTTACTTCAAATTCAACAATGGCAAATAGACTGCAGGATTTTTGGGTTATGCTGATTGTCTTGGGAAAACCACAGCAAAAGCATTATACACAGAATTCTGTTTCTGCCTTATTTCTTTCATCATATTCCAAATCTGATATCGACTCCTGACGTTTTCCAATAAATGTTTCTAGATTTAATTAAACTAATCTTCCATTAATACAGTTATACATAAATCTATCCTTTCCATATGAATAACACACTGTTGCGGATTTTTTCATTCTGATGCTAACTGGAGGGTGATTATTCAGTCAGAGCATGCAGAATGTTTCATCTGTCAGTCACAATTCTTATTTTAATTGTTTTCTCTGTTTTTTGCTGCAATCAAGCAGTAGAAATTTTTTTGGGGTAGAAAGAAATCACAGGTCCTTGGTAGTCAGAGCTGAAGACGAGACAAACGAGACAGTCCTCCCTCAGCAGACCTGTCCTTTCCTTTTTTCAGCTGTTTCTGATGGTCTGGTTTGTTCTGGTGCAGCTTCAGGGGAGGAGGGAACTTCTTTTCCTGATTCTTGTACCTGATTCTCTGACAATTTTATACAAGGATTTGTGATTCTCTGAAGAATTTGAGTTTATTTCATCATTTTTGTCTGTAGGAAGAATGTCCAACATTTAACCATGTAAACAAACTCCAAATGCACATAATAAATGCATGTATCTTTATCCTGTTTCATCACGTCCTGCCTGTTTTTTTCAGTCGTCCACACCCTCATTAGTCTTAGTATTGTTTCGCTTTTGTGTATTGCTGTTGGTTTCTGTTTGTTCTGTGTTGGCTCCACTGTTTTCTCACTCCTTTCTGTCCACCTGCACAGTCATTAGCCTTCATCACTTTCACCTACTGCCACCTCAATCAGCCTGTCCAGTTTCACCTCTCTGCTCCTCTTTAAAAGCTCTAGAGGAGCTGACAGTGTATTGAATGCTCTTATGTTTCTACACCAGTGCCTCCTGTTTCTATACCTGTCTGGTTTGGATTGCTTGTATGCCGTGAACCTGGACCGTCTTTTGGCCACATCTCTGTCTTTTCGTAGTTGGGTCTCTTTTTGCACGATGTTTATAAATTATCCAGCTTCAACCTGTTTTCAAACTCTAACCCAGCCTCTGCCTGCTCCTTCAGAACATCTGGAAGTGCCACACCCAACCTGTGAACTGTAACCTGTAAGACTTTGGCTTTTCTCACCAGAACACCATCATCATCACTATCTCAATAATCTTATACAAACTGTTATTCTGTCTCTCTTCATCTACACCCGTCCGTGACAATCTTGGAGAATGGTAAAAATGTAGAACTGTAGATAATAAAACTATCTAGGGTTTTGGAGACTGTACTGTTGAAACAGAACTGCCATCTGGACATTGCGAGTCACTTGATTCTTTAAGCGATTCACACAGTTCTTTCCCTGAAAGGCTTCTGCAAAACATTAAACAAAAAACTCTGAACTCACTTATGATGCATACAAGGTATAAAGATTTCAAATCATTCTGATACAGATGTCCACTACTGTTATTTAGAATCCGCTATCAAATAATTACAAATTTTTATATCATGGCATTAAAATCTTAAGAGGGCTGTGATTTAAAAATAAGTAGAAATATCAAAACTGATTTGCATCACATTAGGAATTTAGGATCATGCACATGTTTTAGCAGGATATGAGGATTTCTAGGTTGGACTTGAGATGAAGTTTATTATTTATTCAACTGATATACTCAAGATTATAAAATCTGCCAAAATAGCACCTAACAAAAACCTGTTAAATAAAAAATCTAAACAAAAAACTCATCAGATTTCCGTATTTTCTGTTTCTATTTCATATATCAGTACACACTGCTGATATTCATTTACACGTATTCTTGTTTTTTTGTGTGTGAGAAATAATTCAAATATTCCTAAGTGAAATTAAAAAACAGTTACTGTAAAGATTAAACCCCCAGTTTGTTTGTAAATTCCTGCAGCTGTAACGCATCTCACTGCAGAGCTGCAGAAAGAACTTAATGGGTGCTAGATCACTGTTTATAAGTAAAAGGCTGTGGATTGTGAAGCAGCGAGCACAATGGCCTCTCATTACTGATGGAATCCTGCAGCGTTAACAGGTGGAGGTGAGCCAGACTCCAACTACAGAAACCAAACTTATTCATTCTGTGGATTTGTGCAGCCCTCAGTTAAATGATCCTTATCCTTGTATGTGGGTGGTGTGACGCCTACGCACCAGATATTTATTTTGCTTTAGAAAGAAGTTGTGAATGGATGCAGAAGTGTGCATGACTTTTTAAAAATATATATTATTTCTGAACCTCAAAGGGAATGACACTTTATGTCACGCTCGTTTTTCTTTTGAACACTTTAAAAAAAGGGAGATTAATATTTTAACAAAGGGATACATGTCAGCTCCATTGTGATACTTTTGCCTCTTGCCAACATATTTTAACGACGTCGTGCTCCTTTTGAGACGGGGAGGTTTCACAGCAACACGTCTTCTCTTCATTAATGTTTAATAAGGGCTGGACTGAAATTAAAAGCTTATTTGAATCACTTCCAATTTCATTACCACCCACCTATCCATTCAGCTCTAACTTCCCCATGCTCATCACTCTGGCAGCTAGAAGGAGAAGAAAGTAATTCTTTAATGCAAATGTGCTTTGTCCCTTTGTTATTTGTGGCTAAGTGGAAACAGATTTCTATATCAAATATTATAAGTAAACAATCTCTCAGGGTGAAAAAAAAAAATTTAATTAACGCTCGGTCATTTATGCAAATTTGATTGAGTCTTCTCTTCGTAATATTCAATGAGCCATTTGCATTTGTTCATTTAGGAGTTTCAAGCAATCCACAACCCATGAATCGCCTCATTAGCAAAAGTTTTCAATATTTATTCATGTCAAAATTCACGTTATGTTCACCAATGCAAAGTGAGCTGAAGAATAAACAATGTTGTGTGACGATCTACAGCACATTACAGCTGATTACAGAGACAGAGACAACAGTTTCAGCCGAGAGGAGGAGTTCAGTTCACCCTCCCATTAGATGTGAGACATGACGTGGAATATCTGAGCACCAGGTTTGAAACCATTTCATTGCTGCTGTGAAAAAGGCCGTTAAAGAAGACAGCAGTAATAAAAACAACATGAAACCACAGAGGAAAGGAGAAATTTAAAATCAATCGGGCTTGCTCACTGAAATTAAAATTAATCTTAAAGATTTCTGGCTTGCTCCTTTTGGGGATTCCCTTTAGGATTTAACATTAGTGGCCTGGGGATGTGAAACCTCCCCATCAGCTGCTGGCAGACTCCAACCACACGCTTTCATCCTCCCAAGGGAAAGCAGGAGTTACTGATACACTCTCAGGCAGAAGAGGAGGAGCTGACAGGGAAGAGTGAAACTGCTCGTATTTCTTTGAGCCTAATTCAAATGTTGGATTGTTGAAATGCTGAGTGAGGTTAAGAAGATACTGTATATCGGTGTCATCTATATGCTGCACACTAAATAATCTAATTCCACATTGTCAATCATTTTGGTGAAACTCCCGACAGACTTGTGTCATCACCTGAGAAATCATTTTGGACAGAATCCTCACTCGGTTTCAGATTACCAAAGTTTAGAGAGATTATCCAATTATGCAATCAAGCTGGTGGTGTAACTGTCGCCTTGCAATATGGACTTCCTCTGGCGTTTCATTAGAACGACCCTGGAGTTGGCTGCTGCAAAGCCAGAGTTAAATGAGATCATAAATCTGCAGATCCTTATTTTATGAGCATGACGGGAAGTCTATTATAACTTTCATAAGCACCAGGCAAAAGGGGCAAATGGTATAACCAGTCAAACTCTGAGATATGAGAGAGAGCTGAGCGTGACACTGAATGCATCATATCAGAAACTGCAGCACCACAAAGGAGGGACACGGTTAGCACAAGAAAGCTAAGAAGATGCTGTTTATGACACAGGGATGAAAAGAAATGTAGTTTTTTAGGAGAGTCTGAAAGTTGGACTAACAGATTAATAAATTCTAACAAAAGTATTTAATCTGACTCATTTAAAAAAAAAAAAAAATCATATTTCAGTGCCAGTTTATTGACTCACATTCTGCAGCATCTCTGTTCTCAAAAAAATGTAAGAAGTATTAATTTCTCTGAATACTAGTTGAAAGGAGAACATACTCACACATCTTTATCACCCAGAGCTCAGCTGCATCTCTGTTTTGACTAAATAAATCCGATCTTGTTTTTCTCAGATTTGCAATTCATTGTTGAATAGACTGTTTCTATTTAAGCATGTAAATATACAACCCCTCTCCTCAAATAAACAGTCAGTCCTAAATGCACAAGCCAGCTGCCAGGCCTTTAAAACAAATCTCAATGAATTCTCTCTGTAAAGTCTTTAGTCTCCTCTGCAAGCAAGGAAAACTGATTACCACATTCAGCTCAGCATGGCTACAAGTCAATAATATGACTCATAAACTCACCTGCCCCTCCCCGCCGGTGCTCGACTTTCCTCCTCTGTAGCCTTACATTTTCTCCCACTCCATCACTCAAGTGACTGCTGCTGCTCTTAATGGCATCCTGCTTTCTTGCCATCTGCACCTGGCTTGTTCAAATCCTGATCACAGCTCAACAACAGCAAGTCTAGGCTGTGTTTGAAGTGATTGCATCAAATTTTACTTGTATTTTTTTTTTTTAAGTCAGCAGCGTAATTGGGGAAAGTAAGAGAAAATGACACTCGAGTGAGCTGTTGTAACTTCATGCTGTTTTGGAAAAAGCTGCTCGCACCATCCGAGGTGTCCCGGTGAAATACATTTGGCATCCACTGTAGTACTACATGCGGAGACAGCTCTATTGCATCTGCTGCTCCACGGAGGAGTGCGTGCCAGCGTGGCTTGTTTGTGAAAACACTGTATAAACTGTTAAAACAGAGCCAGTGCTTCACCACTGCAAATATGGATCCCATGAAGTGTGAAATAATTGTTAAAGTGTTTAGAAAGATGAACCGTTGTATAATCCATTGATGACAAACCACATGGAAGGCCTGATACTTATTCATAGTTTTAGAATACACCTCTGATTCAATCATGGCTCTTAAAGGAGAACGCCCGTTTTTTGCAATTGGGGCCTTATTTATTCTGTGAGATGTGTTTTACTCGTCATCAGTGGTACTTTTTTGCGATTCGGATTCGTCTCGGAGATTTTTGATTCACACGGCAAACACCTAAACGCCAATAAACGAGAGTCAGTTGGGCCTGCGTTCGCCGACCCTAAATCGGTTTAAAATCAGTTCAAATCTGTTATTTTTTTAATCTGGCCATTTAGATACTCTATTGTTTATTCCGTTCCAGTGCCATCTTGAATCCTGCGCTCATAGAAATGATATTTTTTACAGTAACGGGAGAGTGATGTCATCTCTCCGCGAGCCCATTCTATTGGTGCAGTGGCTTAGCTTCCTAAAAAATATCATTTCTATGAGCGCAGGATTCAAAATGGCACTGGAACGGAAAAAACAATAGAGTATCCTAATGGCCAGATTAAAAAAATAACGGATTTGAACTGATTTTAAACTGATTTAGGGTCGGCAAACGCAGGCCCAACTGACTCTCGTTTATTGGCGTTTAGGTGTTTGCCGTGTGAATCAAAAATCTCCGAGACGAATCCGAATCGCAAAAAAGTACCACTGATGACGAGTAAAACACATCTCACAGAATAAATAAGGCCCCAATTGCAAAAAACGGGCGTTCTCCTTTAACAACATCAAAACCAAATCAATCTGATATTAAAACAAGCAGCAGAGACTCATGACGGAGACACTACAGTACAAACATTCATCTTATATTAGGTGTTACTCTAGACTTTATATTGTGCAGATTAGAATAAATCCTTCACTCTGATGGATATCACCAAAACTACTCAAAGCTTTGTTTGCACTCAACTGTACAGTTTCACGTGACATTTTAATTTTCTTACCCTCTTTACATGATAGTGCAGAGAAACATGCTAACGAGTCTGTGTGGTCCCAATGTCCAAAGACTGAGACAAGCAAACGACACTGAGAGTAGTTTGACATCAAACACATGTATGATTAGTCATTGAATATAAGCCAAGTGTATAGAGATAACAAACTGGACCAAATATATTATTATCATTATGATTATGAGCATTTTAGTTTTGTTTAGCTCTCTTAAAACAGATCTAACAACGTCCTTGATGATCCCTATAAAAGTAAAGTGAGTAAATAAAAAACGTGCAGGCTTGTTTAATCCTTAATCTGTTGCCAGGAATCAATATCAACAATCTATTTTATGGGGAATGGTTGGTGTGATAAAGTTTCAGACAACTTGGATGACCCCAGTTTGGTTCTATTCATCCCTTTTCATTGGAAGAACACTTAAAATCAACCTTCTGCCTCAAAATCATTTTGATTTGAACATAACTCATCCAACAACTACATCCTGCTCTCCCTTTCTTTCATAGTGTAGCGGAGACGCAGCCACAGCGTGACTCTAATTTATTCATGCCCAGCCTGTATACGCACCTTCCTGTAGCTATTAAAAGAAATAAATATTGTGCTGCAGCACTAATGCACCAATGATCCCAACTAGTGATATTTATTGTAAGTGTAAAGAAACTTTAAAGTCATGATTATCATTATAAAGGAGAAATGTCTTTTATCTCAACATGTTTGTGTTCCATCATCTAGAACATTAATTTCATAAGAGTTAAAACACATGCAAAAGTGTCCCAAAATACTCAAGAACCACCATCATCAGGAGTCACTCTGTAGCATCAAATATATCCAAGCACATTTCTACAATTTTAGTTCTTTTGGTTCAAAAGAACGTCACACATTTTGTCAAAATAGTCCAGCACTTAAATCTGATGCCAGCAGGAGAAACCATAGTGTCTTTTGATGTTACTGCACTTTTCACTTGTATATCTACAGTATATCAGTGGTCATAACTGTCAGAAAACAACTCTTGGAAGAGGAAATTTTAAATGACAGGGCCAATTCCACTCAAGACCAGATTTATTCCCTGCAGAACCTCTGACTTTTCACTGCATTTTTCAAATATAATGACGGTTTCTACAGGCAGAAGCACAGTTGTGCTTATAAGATTCCCAGTATCACCCACTGTGGCCAATTTCTACAAGGAGAAAAAAAAAGAATTCTGGGTTCCTGCGAGGGAATGACACGGGTTCAGGTACGTGAATGATACCAGGGTCAAAATGCAAATCTAAGAGCCTTCATAGGACACATTAACTCAGTCTACAACAACATCATGTTGACTAGAGAAGACACCGCAGACAACAAGCAGCTTTTACTGGACTGCTAAGTGCATATGGAGAAGGATGGAGGCCTTCAACACTGAAGTTTACAAAAAACCTACACACAGAGTCAAATAGCTCCTTTATGATTCTAAACACCCACTGAGACACAAACACAAGCTGAACATGTCCCGAACAGGACAGAAGAGAAGGATAAAGAACATAAACTCATAAAAGAGCTCTTCAAACATTTGGATGCCCTAAATGGGTTTTCATCAAGTCAGCCAAGAAATCTGGAATACACCCCACCGTTAGGAACAAAGAATAAAACGTTGTCATGCCATATGCTGCTGGAGTATATACAGTTAGAAACTCCAAAGGATTTTTTTTAAACATCACATCTCTGTGTACTTCAAACCAAACTGGACCCTCAGACAGAGACTGGTTCATACCTAAACACAAGATGAGTGGCGTGGTGTACGCAGTCCAGGGCTGTGAGGAGAGTTCAGACCTTTACATCGGGGTGAAACAATGGGACAACACAAAAGAACCAGCTCTTCAAGTCAAGACTCAGCTGGACACTTAAAGGACAGTCTTTTGAGGACACATTTAGGACAGAAAAGATAATCCCAAAAGTAAGTAAAAGAAAAAAAAAAAGAAAGAAAGAAAAGGAAAACATTTTCAAAAGATGGAAAAGGAAGTTCCTGCTCCTTCTCCTTTTTTGGAAAAACTAACAGAGAAGATAAATGGATTAAAAATAAGTGAAGTCATATATGTTAAACAGGAGAAAACTACTCTAATCACTAGAGGTGATCTCAGGTTTAACTTAGCTAATACCTACAATTAAGTTTGGGCTAATCTTCCCAGGCAGTGTCACAACCACTAAAGCAGTGAAATGTGAATGCAACATCTTGCATAAACACGTCACAAGTGGAGGGACGGGGTGCAACATTACTGACCTTATTCAAAATGTTTAAACCCCATTTTCTAAAACTGACTTTATGTCAGAGAAGAGTAAGACTGAGTGTTCAGACAATCTTTAATTAAAAAAAAATTTTGAAAAATTGCAAGTGAAAACTTTAGAGTTCGTTCAAAAATCCATGTAGAAGAAAATTTTAGATATCATATGGTTTTAAAAGTTAGAAAAGAAAAAAAGGAAACGACATTTGATTAGAAGAACTAGTAGAAAAGATGACATCATCACTCCATTCAGTCTCATTTCACTTGAGCTCTACTTTGATCCCCATAAAAGATTCTAACCCTTTACCTTAATCCTAAATCCTAACCTTAACCTTAACCTTAACCTTAACCTTAACCTTAACCTTAACCTTAACCTTAACCCTAAGCCTAATCCCCCTCATCCTAACCTTAACCCAAAGAGAGAATAACTCATCTGCAAATGTTTTTGCAAACACAACTGTTGCTGCACCTTTTCTTCCAATACTGGTGTTCTTCTCTGCTCTTTGTCCAAATGGCTCTACTTTATCCAGCAGTGTATGATACAGATCAAAACTACGGCTCCAGAATGTGCTCTTTCAGACTCCAGCTCTATGAATGCATTGTGTTTACTCCACAATCAGCACCGACCTTCATGGACTTCTTCTGTCATTCCATGTTTTTAGCACCATGATAGAATCTTTCCAGCTTTAGAGCTTCATTTTGTCACCAAATGGGTTTTAGCTCCAGCTTCTCAATAAAAGATGTAAAACTAACCCAATAAAATCAAAATGAAGGCCACTCTTATTTTAAGCATAAATGTAGTGGCATTTTTACAAATAACACAATCACACAAGATTTAAAAGAGCTATTTAAACATGCATAGATTTATTGTACAAAGTATATGTTATTATACAGTTATAACTGTTTTAGTAAAGCCTGGTAGATCTTTGTGGTATGTTTTTCTTGAAAATACTTTACAGTCACACGGGTCCCATGGAAGCTTGAAGAGTTCCAAAGATTGTACACTCATTAAGAAACATGGTTTTGCACTATCCAGATGTGTACAAGCATCCAGGCAGTTCCATTACAGAAAAGGATGTATAAACTCAGTCAGCTGTGTTCTTGAATCAGCTGGTTTGAAGATGGGCATAGTGAGCAAGTGAAGCAGACTTTGTAAACAGCTTTTAGCTCGGAGAGAATAGAAAGCAGCATGCACGGGTGCCAGGGTGAGGAGCAGCCATGCAACAGCCACTGGCACTCCAGCGTAAGTGTGTTACACGTTCACAGCTAGATCGCCTTTAATTAGCTTGAAACATGTTGTGAGTCACTGTGTCCACTTAGATCATCTCAGGAAAAATCTCTCATCAGTAGGGATGTGATTTTCAGGCAAAATTTTGCATTACATTTTTAGTTACTGTCATTCTGGAGAAGATTTCTGTCTCAAAGTGAAGACATTTTCCATCACAACGACCAGTTATATTAGAATTCCTGCCGGTGTTCATGAAACTTTGTGTGTATTTGTTGTGCACGATGACGTGTTTAAAGAAAAATAAAAGCTGTATTAAAAAATGTATGCTAATTTACTGAATTTCGTCTTTTGAAATGTAAAAGATGAAGCTACCTGTCAGGAGCTATAATATATTTATTGAATCTAATGACAAGGAGCATTAAAACATTATTATTCTGCTTGTAAAAGCAGGACTAAGAACTACTTTACGCTGATTATTCTGGCTAGACCTTGCAGAAGGAAGCACGTGTCAAATCATATTTTGGCACTTAGTCGTGAAAAATAATTTCCATGATGATTTTATTTTGATGTTTCATTTAGATAATACCTGCTGATATAGCCCTGCAGCTTACAACAAAATCTACAAGAGGTTGACTTTTTAACATAGATAGCTCTTTTAGGATCAAACATATCAATCTAATACACCATGGCAGAATTAAATATATATATGCAGACATATAAGGCAAATGGGTGTTATAAGTTACATAAACTCCTAATCAAACAGACGGACCTTCACTCTTGGGATGTGAATGACTCAACACACAGATAGATTAGATATCTAAACACACATACACGTATTTGTACTCTTGCACAGACACATGCATCAGTGCATGAATAGACATATCCAGATGGTCATACTCCTCTTGGGATGTTCAATTTCAGTCATTTTCACAGATCCAGGGACTTGCCTAATGGCTAAGTTACCATAAAACTCACTCAGGATGGAGGATAAAGCTTTCAGATTAAAACATCTTCCTGATTTCCTGAGTTAATGTCTTTTTTTATCCCTGTCTTACATTTGCCAAAATACATTAAAACTTCATATGAATTATCTTTACATTTAAAAATCTCTGCACAACCTGTCAGTATAAGGTCTCTGTTTTATTTAAGAAGAGATGATTTTGAGACAAAGTTAGGGGGAAAAGGCACACTCAGAACTGTAAAAGTGTCTCAAGTCTTTGCCATCACCCTTTAATTTGAGCACCCTGTTTCCCACCCTGGAGCTGACTGACAGATAGGATCAGCCTGAGCATCACTCAGGACAGCCCTCCACCTCCCATCACCCTGCCAAAAAACACATGATTTACCACAGATGTCAGCACTGCCTTAATCACTCACAAGCACACAGCTACAGTACAGTATCATTATTTCTGTGTAACATTCACGGATGAATGAAACGTTGATCTCACAGGTGTATCTATATCTTTCTTTTGAAACAGATTCTCCCATTCCAGCTCCCGTCTGTGCACTTTCTTCTAAAACCTCCCTGTGATTTCTGTACATGACCTCATTCATCCAACTGCTTCCTTTATCACTCTGCTCTTTTCTTACATTTCTCTTTTACTTTTCACATTCTCTCTACATTTAGCAGAACATATTCAAACTGAGAACGCACACTTTGGAAACAAATGTAAATGAAGTGATACTCACACTTACAATCCTTTCTGAAGTGCCCCCCCTGGAGACTGTGGTCCCATTGAGTCCCACAAGTGAGGGCAGAGTCTGAGACATCCAGTTGGTCACCATGGCCATAGTGCTGAGCACGGCCCCAATCTTGAGCATGGGAACACTCATGTTTTCTTTCTGTGGGGCCCGGCACTATTGGCCTGGCAGCCAGCTCTGCCCTGCCCTAGCCTAGACCTCAGCTCCAGTCGATCCTGTATCTTCTGCAGACAGCCTGGGGAGTGTAACAAGCTACTCAGCTTCTGCTTCAGCCTCAGCAGCAGAACCCCAAGAGAGAGCAAAGTAAAGCTATATCACCTACACGACCCTGACTCAGTCAAATAGATGTGCATAGACCAGTGAGAGAGAAGCAGTTTACATCCAACAGCATCACACTGAGAGTCTTTCCTCTCAGAGTGACTGCCTCAGCTTCAAGCCTTGTTCCCTCCCTCTTCCTCTCTCTCCTGTCTCTCTTCCTCAAGATGCAGAGCTGCGCATTGGCTACCTCTTTGTCTCATCCCCTCCTGATCAGCCTCTGCTCTGTTTTTGCCAGCCCTGTTTTGCATGCATTTTTTTTTACTCAGTCTTTCCCTTTCTTCTCATTTTCTCTGACATTTGTCTGTTCTTTTATGACTCACATCTTGAAGTGAGCGTGTGTGTGTGTAAACGTGTGTGTGTAGATCTAAATGAGACTGATTTCAGAGCACTGATCAGTGTGTGACATGTGAGTGCCGTAGGCACCTGAGTACCATCTTTTGCACGGTGGACTATCCTGCTGTCTAATCACACTCTCAGTCTGGAATAGAGGACGGAGAATATGGCATAATAGATGTGAAGCCTGGCCACATGGACAGCTGGTTCGGTGAAGCATTAAAATGGGAGAGATCCAGGTGCTTCTGCCTACTGCTGCTTCTGACAGCTCATCTATCATTTTACTTCATGACAGTCTAGACAATCTGTAGCTCACGCTTTGGAACACAGTTTTTTAATCAGAAAATGTAACCAACATCCTTTAGCTGCGATATAACCAACTTGCTTCACCTTCATAATGTTTCTTTCGAAGTTCAAACTGATTGTGGGAAAAAGGAGAATTGTCTTTAAATCAAAAAAAGGTGTTTGGAAATCTTTCAAAAATCTAACTGAAGTTTGTTTTCTCAAGTTTCTCTTTAAAATAAATAAATAAAATGATTTTGGTTGTTCCATTTTGGTTGTCCTAAACAGACGTGCACAATGATGATAAAATGGCCTGCTCAGACAAAAGAGCCAAGTCATCTTGCTTTCTTCCAGGTCTGCTGACTTATTCATTTTGTCAGCCATGGTGGGCTACCCCAACCCCCCCCCCCCCCCCCCCCCCCCCCCCCCCCCCC
>SSNP01000054.1:811105-961813 GCA_006937955.1 Pachypanchax playfairii
CCCCCCCCCCCCCCCCCCCCCCCCCCCCCAGCCAGTGCTGATGGGTGAGTGATACTGGTTCCTCTGTGGGGTGAAGCGATATGAGAAGAGACAGCATTCTGTACTCAATCCGAAAAGTGTCAGCACACTCCAGCTCACCTGCTGACACCCGCATCAGGGCTGCTTTAGCTATTTTTGCAGCAATATTGCCCCCATGTGGTTATAAAGTTGAATCGTAAACAAAAGTTGTTTTCCCACATGATGAATGAAACATGATGACAAGCAGCTGGTATCTCATTAAAAAGCGTCAGAAACACCTAAACATGCAGTTTTTGTAGCCACACCTTCTCACAGCGAACATATACAACACAAATACATTTTTAATGCTTTTATGGTTGCTAAGATCAACATCTGAGTCCATACTGAAATTATATTTATCTCACTTATTGTTATCACTGTTTATTGTTGATAATTGCTTTTAAATTCAAATGATTAAATATTCTTTGTCTTTAAATTTCCTTTATTGCACCATGTGAAAGAGAATGTAATATGGGTCATTTTCACTGGGTGGCAGCAAACACTCATGAACACAGACTTCCTTTAACCGTGAATCTGTTTAGGTAAGCCCTTTTTATATGCTTCTTAAATAAAAACACTCAGGATGGTGTTTCCTAATGCACCACTGTGTATAATTAAAGGGGATTCTGCTCAGTACCAAACTGCAGACGTGTGGGAGAGATAATAAGGACGACAAGAAATTCAAATGAAATTAGTTTTTTTTTTAAATTTCTTAAAGTGTTTGCAGTTTGCTAAATACATCCACGGTAAGCATACACCAGTGGGATTAGCGAGAAATGTATATAGAGAAAAATATTATCATGTTCATTAAAACTCTTGTCTTAATTCTAAAACCAAATCATAATATTTGTAGATGAAAAAGCATTTTTTTTCAGGACACCATACTCATAAAGTTAATTCTAATAAAGTAAATCCAGAACAGAGTTACAGACAGTTATAAAGAGTGAACACCTGGAAATTATTTTTTGTTTTCAGAGAATGACTTTTGTGATCGTTCAGTGTTAGGAGTAAATTACTATCCAAATATTTCAACATATTCCAGTTTTTCTAGTTGTTTAACTGATGTGGAAAACAACCTTCAAATATAATCAGTGACTCAACAGAGTCCATCAATATTTTATAAAATGAAGTTATTATTTCATTTAGCATAACTCAAATAAAATGTCAACAATTTTAATTTAGAAATGTTATTTACGCAGTGCAGGTCACATGTCATTTTTTAAAGTGATGAACCAAAAAAAAAATGAAAATAAGGAGAAAAATAAGAACAATCTGTCACACGTCAAAGAATTAAATAGTTCAGTCTGTTTTTTCATTTGATGATAGAGAGGAGTCGTCCATTTAATCTGTCTTATTTTGACCCTTTTTTATTTATTTTTACAGTCTTTCCATTCTTTATTTCCACCCGATATATATATAACTAGCCATGTATGTAGCCTTGTATTTTCTTGTTCATTAATTTAATGTGGCCCTTCATTTCTCTCACCTTCCCTCTCTCTCTTTCTTTGTCTGTTTTTTTATTCTTTTAATAATGACAGAAAAAACATCTTAATATAATGAGTTTCTTTTTACCCTTCATGTGTCCTCATCTTTATTCTGTCTATCCTGAGTTCAATTCACAATTTTATGAGCTACGTTTAGTGATTTTGCAAGATATGTTCGATATAACACACTGGAACTACAACATATTTTTGTTAAGTACCTTCAGAGGCTTCAGCAATGATTTCCACCAACAGCATCTCATGCTTCATTATAAACATCTAAAAAAATTCCACTTCACTCACTGCCTGGAGTGTGCCCTATAAAGGACAATTTAAATCAGTTCAAATGATGAAATGCTCACCAACCACACAAAAACTGCAGCATTTGTGCACACCCATGGGTGGCAGTAGAGCATCACAAAGCCCCGAGGCCACAGCGAAAAGCACAGGGTGAGGTAACAATACATGGGAGCAGAAAACACTAAGCACTTGCCGCATTGTCAGCCAGCACAGACATACAACCAGCTGCAAAATTAGGCTGAAGCTAAAATACACGTTAACTAACAGGTATGATGCAGATTTAAAATATAATGAAGGGAGCAAAGGTGTACAGAGACTGAGTCTGAAGGATGCTGTAGTCATCTTATTCTGAGAGCACTAGCTCTGTTTCTGAATCATAATTAATTAATTAGCTGATGGACAAGGAGGCCCACAGCCTTCTAAATGCATTAAGATCAAAATCATCTTAAACAAAGTGTGACCTCATTACCACGGCAACTATTTAAATAGCATAAATAAACTGTGCCTTGAGGTTCAGGTCAGAAATAAAAAAGATAGAGTGTTTTCATGGTGGATTGTTTAATCTATTAATGGCTCCTGTAGTCCTTTGATTGAGAAAACTCATTTGGGATTTTACATTTTACAGTGACTTAGAGGCTATGATCGTGGAGGGGGGGCTTTAATGTGCAGTTAAATCAATGTATGCATGCATAACACACAGAGAATACATCCTTTCCAGACTAACATATTGAATATTTCAATCAGCATGAAATCACCGTGAAGCAGGACATCTTTCAATCCAAACCCATAAGGGTGATTGACGGTATATAAATTAATGCTTGAGGCTTGCATGAAAACATTACAAGCCTATAACACTGCTCCGCTTGCATCAGCACAGATTTAAAAGCCTGGATGTCAAAATCTTCCCAAAAGATGATGAAATAATTTCAAATATTGAGTACGTTTTTACAATAACAATAGCCTAGTGTGTTAAAATGTGACTACGTCTGTGCTGGCGTGTTTACTTGTGTGTGTCCACTGTTTTGTTTGTTTGCATCAATACTTGCACAAACAAGGCTTCTCTCCACCGAGCTGTGAAATGTCCACAGTGTTCTCAAGTGGTGCTTGCCACAGTGTTGTGTCAGTGACCCGGCTGAGCTGTACCGTGCAAGCCACAGTACCTTCATCTCAATATGAAACAATAACAACCACCAAAACAGACTGAAACAGATGAAAATGCCTGATTCTAATCAGAAACCACAGCAATGGAATCATTGATGGATTCTCTATTAGCTGTACTTAAAGTAATACATACATTGTACTACAATGAGTCTAGCAAGTCCACAAATCTAGTAATTTCTTGTTTTTTTACATAATACAGATACATATATTTCTCACTTATTTGCATTAAATACATGTGTGTAGCGTTCAATGCTATATTCCTTGATGTTTTAACTATAAAATCAATATGTGTAATTGTATTTACCATAACTCAAGTTATTTTATTGGAAAAATCCATGAACTTTAAGTAGGTTGTTAAACAAAACAACCTTCTGATAGTTTATTAGCTCAAATAACAGTTGTAATAAAATCAGTCAACTGAACAACATCCTAAGGATATTGCTGGAACTTGTATTTAAATGTATTCATACAAAGATTGATTGCACTTGATTGCTTCCCTGATTACAACCTCATCAGTCTATGGGGACTTGTACAGGATTATTTATGGGGTATTTGGTGTGATAAATTGTATAGGTTTGAATGTTAGATAGCTCAATCAGACACAAGTACATAAGGCCCCAGGCTTGCCAAAGAAAAGCCTTGATCAAAGCAACACAAAAGAATTACACGCGCCAATCAGCTGCCATGCATCCAGCAGCACAGCGTGGCTCTATGTTCTGTCCCTTTTCGTGCCAACAGCACCAGCTGAATATTACTCATTGCAGTCCCTCCTGAGGCAGATATGCTGTGCTAAATTACCACCACACACAGAGCCAAATGCATGCAGATATGCATTCACACATGTAATTACCATGAAGTCCTTTTGTCTCTATGATAAGCTGATAAAGTACCACCAAGAGTCCCATTTCTGAACACATCAGCAGCAAAGCCAGTGCCATTTGACCTTTTGTTCTCACCCAGCTAATCAAACGTTAGCTGTCTTGCATACAGCTATTCCTGTAGATGAAATAACCACTGACAACTGGAACTTTTCTTTCCAGCTTAAAGATGGATGAAACTTGCAGAAAGCCCTCTAAACGATGCTGCGCCCCATGGCTACTTGCCTTTTCAGCATGCCTCTCACTGAACACGGGTTGGAGTCTTGTCACTAGCATCCAGAGTAAGTGAGTTTTTTCATCCAGATGCTAACTTATCTTCCTTCAGCATCTGGCAACATCAAATCACATGTGATAAAAACATCTTACTGAAATATCAGGCAGATATTTAGTGGCTCCTTGTCAAAAACACTCCAGCACTGCTAGTTTCATTGTAAACTGTTGGGGTTTTGGGCTGAGGAGCCTTCTGTATCATTGTTTTCCTTTTTTTTTCTCTCTTCCTTTTACAGGTGGGTCTCTGGTGGAGTGAAAGGCCCTCAGGCACGTGCCTCTATGGTAGGTGCAGCAGGCTACCTGCTGCATTAGATGACTAAAGAGACAGGAGAAGGACAAAGTTCCTGCATGTTTACTATCTGAGTCATTGTTTATACAAAGGCCATGCAGTCAGGGTGCATAGGTATCACCATGATTGGTTCATCACTGTGGTAGTTTACATGGGAGGAAAACAAGCCAAAGAAGAACACAGTAGATGGAAAACATTCAGAAAGAGCCAGCGATGTTCATAAGAAGCAGAGAGACAGACAGCGAAGGCATCTATAAAAAGCATGGATGTTGTATTTGAAACTCCCTGAGGTGATGCGTTTACATCTTGTCTGTGTTCTGCCACGTTTGCAACAGCAAAATTAACAGGAAAAGGGAGGAGTGGTGAGATCCTGCCAGTTACAGTCTGCTTTACGCGTTAGCAGCATAATTTCCTGTGTTAGAAATGGTCAAAATAAAACAAAGATCAGAGTCCATCAGCTGTAAACTGTATTTTAGTAACGAGGGGTGGGAACCAACCTGAAGTGTCCCACCTTACTGTCAAAGCTCACACTCAATCCTCCGTTAGCTTCCTCTGTCTGCAGGTCATTAATGCTCACAGAAGCTGTAATATTTAATTAGGGAGACGTTATTAGCACAACACAGGCGCAGAGTGCAGAAGAAAGAAATCCCAAAACAGCCCCTAACTGAATATTACATTTACAGCCAAATGGAGTCACAAGCAAAAATGTTAACAAAAACTTTTAGATAAACTAATGAGCATTTTGCCTTCGTCTTAGAAATATAAAGGATTAAATAAACACCATCCTGTTTTCTTTTCTACTTTTTCCAGACACCCTTCTGACTTGAGTCAAGTAATCTCTATAGACATGTCAGATTTTCAAAATAAGGAGCAACTGATCCATTCAGTGATTATGGAAACAAACAGACAAGAAAATATTAAGAAGCTGAAGAAATGAGTTTACAAAAATAAAGAGAGGCTTGTATGAACGCAGGCTAATGCAGAGTCAGTCAAGTGTGAGATGAGAAGTGTTACGAGTGGGAAGGTGGAAGGTAGGAGAAAGGTAGAGAGGTTCTGAGAGTAAAGAGTGGCCCTAGAGTCTCGCTCCACACTAATGGGGGCTGCAGTGGATTGTGGGAGTGAATTCGCTGTGACAACTGTAACAGTCAGCAGGCGATGAATGGTACCGTTAGCATGGTGTCATGTATTAACCCTTCAATTCAGTTCTTGTGCTAAAATATAAATCAAGCTGAATCTGTCCATTTGAAGTGTAAATACTTTAGACAGCAGCTTTTTGGTTTGCAGCATGTTCTGTGCAGAGAACATGCAGATCTGCTGCTTAATGATCATATTAGGAAGTGAATGAATGTGAGGGTAGACACAAAAACAGAAAGGTCATCCCCTTCATTAATATTCCATGCAGCACAAGGAGGGATAGATGATTTTTCTCCCTTCAGGAATCATCATTTTTTAAATTTTTTTGCCAATCATTAAGTCCTTCGTTTGCTGTCAGTCGGAATCTCGTCGGTGTTTGTCATGAGACAAACTGCTGATTATCGCCAGAAAACCAAGAAAAAAAAAAGGACAACAGTCTCTAAAGAAAATCCCAAAGTCTAAGCATGACAGATTGCAGCGACAGAGTGAAAGTTCCTAATATTAACGAGGCTGAGAGGATTACAAGGATTTGGCTATTTTTTCTGTCAAACAGATTTTAAAGATGCATGCGAGAACCCACCTCTCTACAACAACTGAATTCATTCGTTAAAAAAACAAAAATTGTATTTGTTTCATTTTCTTGTTCATATTCTGTAATAATATGAAAAAAGATAATTATCATATTTTTTCAGCATCCAGATGTTATTTACCTCCACAGTCCAACAAGTTTGGTTTGTTTGTTTGTTTTCTGGAGAGAATCCTGCAGCTCACTTTTAATAGTCTTGGTCAGAACTGTTTAGATAAGATCATGACAGATTTAGGCACAGCAGTAGCAGATATTGATCTAGGACACACCAAGTAGAAAAAAGCGCCTGACAAGTACGAAATGCTCTTCTGTTAAGATCCCTGCAACAGCTCATTGCGAGCTGTTACTCTCACTGAAGAGAGGAACAGAGTGGGAGCTAAGCCAGAGAGGACCAGTAGACTGAGGCGATAAGGCCTAAAGAGGGAGACCTCTCCAGAATACCTATTCATCATGTCACCATTAGTGTGGCTGCAACAGTCAGCTCTGCTGCTCAAGAATATAAAAGGGACTGCACAGTCCGATATGATAAAACAATCACCCTACAAGCAGCCTAGACTTCAACCTGCTTGCTTTTCTTATTTTGCTATACCACATATCTCGCTTTTCATCCACAAGCACACAGTCAATAAACAAGTGACGACTCCAATTGTCATGAGAGTATGTTTTTATCAGAGCATGACGTCTTGCCTCAACCCCCTCCCTCTCTCTCTCTCTCTCTCTCTCTCTGTCCCCTGACAAAGATGCCACTCTGTATCATTTTCTTCTCTCATCATGTCTGTCAACACAAGTTTTTTATCCTGGCTGCTTCTGGTGTCTCTGTTGCCCAAGCGACAGGATGCACATGGCATTGTTTTGTCATGGTCATACTGATCAAAGTTAATTAACGACAATCTGCAAGGAGTGTCGTCACCAGTCAATGGAACACAATCACTGTAGCAGAGTGATGGGCCTCTAATTGTTATTCTCCTTTTGCTTCTGATAGGACTGATAATTCCCTTGCAGGCACACTTGAGACACTCCTCCTTACTATTCTCCTTCCATCCCATCCTGCAATTTCCAGTTTTCATTTACAGCAGTTCTACTCCATCTCTTCCTTCCTCTGCCTCACTTCCATGCACTCCAAACCACACTGCCCCACTCGACAACTCCAGTGGGCAATAATTCAAACCCAGATCACATCCTCTCCTTTTGTACCAGTGCTGCCCACCCACCCTGATCACTGCAGCATCTTCACTTCATCACGTTGGTCCAAGCTGTGTGTGGGAACTGATGACTGAATTAATGTCAAGCTTATTTAAATATATTCATTTTCTGTAATAGATTCAAACCTTTTAAAGACATTAAAACCTGATTAATGTTTTTACACATACAGCAGTGTTTAAATCTGATATACCTGATTTCAGATTGCCTAGCTTAGACTGTCAACAAAGTCACATAACTCTCAGCCCCTCCCGTCGGGTAGAGTTCCTAAGCCACGCCCCCTCCAGGTTTGGAAACACACCCCAGAAGACAACCGAGTGCAAGACACTGGTCCGCAGTTCATTCAAGTACCGTAACAAATAGCGGAATCACCGGTAAGTGAAAACATTATAACAACGAACAACTGACATTAATTGTTACTTTGTCCTGAACCAGCCGGCGGAACCAGTCGGCGGAACCAGCCGGTGGCTGTTTCTCCTGCTGTGACACGGTAGAGCGGCAAACACTCCCAGCAGTGGTGTGCTGCGGTAATATGTCTCAGTTTTTTAGGAGCACAGAAGCCAAATAAATGTGGAAGTCCGCATGGCTGGAGAGACTGTCCAATCATTCCTTTTGGACCGAACCATTTGATTGGTTGATGTTTTTAGACAACTTAATTACCACTTAATTATTTTTTTTCATCTTTTATTTAATCTTGACAACATATTTTTCTCCATGCTTTGTTAAAACATTTTCAATGGGCATTAAAAAAAACATGTTAAGCTAATTTGCTATGCAAATTAAGTATAGCAGCTTTAAACCTGATATGTTTATTCATTACCAAAGCTTTTAGTAAAGAGTACAAAGATACTTCTGTTTTCAGGAGAATTACGTACTACATGCGTTAATTAATGTGTCTTATTTCTGAGGCTGCAGATCTTTGAAAAATAAATACAACATTTTTTAACATCAGGGCTATAATCTAAAAGACAGTCTTAAGTTATGAACAACTAAATAAGTTACTCCAAAATAAATTATTTTAACAATTATCATCTAAATCAGTGTCTGAGAATCAGCCAAAAAATAAGCACCACAACAACGTGTGTGTGTGTGTGTGTAGGTGTGTGTTTGACTGATTTCATGTTAGCCATTAAAGCTAGATTTTGTTTGGGAAAATATTACTGACGTTTCACATTTCAGTACTTCTTTTTATTAGATACCATGTTTTCATGTGCAAATATATGTAGCAGTGTGTTACTTGTAATTTTAGGATGTAATATTCACACTCAGTTATACACACTTTTTTTTTGTCCATGTGTTTTGTAGACTTTGAAAAATCCCAGAGGATCTCGAATCAGTCAGAACAGTGTAATGAAAGCTGGAGTTCCTTCCACTGGAGCGTGGTGTTATCTATCCTGTCCTACATGTTGCGTCTCTATCAAAGACCCTCTCTACCTTTCTCACCGCGGTGCAGCAGAAAGAAGCCCTGGCAGCCTGCTTGATATGCAGCAGTGTCTGATGACTGCTGGTCTCCCACGCCTCCCTGACTGGAGCCTTTAAGCCTTGGAAGAGTCAGATAGAGCCTTGCTCATCAATGAGCCTACAGAGTGGCTGTGACAGCGCCACGTGGAAAAGACATCAATTAAATGCTTTTTGCATCCTCTACTACTGTGCCACTAAGGTCTTCTCCATTTTCTGCCCAAAATGAAAACTCAACACTTGAGCTTGGCTCCAACATGAGAGCAATTTTATCATTTTTATAAGATTTTAAAGCAATTAATCAAGCAAGATAGAAGGGAAGAAACAAGCTGAAAGAAAAACTATCTTCATCCAAAATGCACCCAATTATTTGTTTGTCATTTCATGTTATTCCAAAAAAAAAAATACAATGATTTAACACAAATAAAATAAACTCTGAGTTTGTTTAAAAAAAAGAAACCTCAAGCGCTGAATTAACTGAGATTATGGTCTGTTGCTTTCTATGTGAATGAAAAGGCAAAAGCAAAGTCTATATCTGGTGTCTGACATGTTTCTTTTGATAAAAGTAAAAAGCTGTGAAGAGCGTAGTTCAAGTACCAGCTTGCCCAATCTGCTCAGTCATATGAAAGCTTTTGTATCAGAGCAGGAAGAGGAGCTCTAGGCGCAACAGCCATATTTATATTCCAATCTTCTACACAGAAACCCACATTGCCAGACTCATAAAAGATTCATCGAGCAGGGGAAAGCAAGGTCGTGCAGTAAACTGGTCTGGAGGTTCCTGCTGCAATGCAAAAAAAAAAAAAAGCGCAGATGGGAATTCACACAGAAAAAAAAAATGTTTTAGAATGATCCCATGATGGTAGCCATTAGAGTAACAAGTGTTGTTTCCTGTGTAACTGTCCACAGTTTGGTCAGCACTAACCAAATGCTCTAATTGGCATCCGGCGCCCCCTCCCACCTCCATCCCCATACAGTAGTCCTAATAGCCTCGGCCATGCTTGTTAGAATCGATTTCATGCATTGTTTGGCTCTTTGTCTGTGCTGGTTGAAATTGCTGACATGTTTTCAAATTATAGCGCAAAAAAAAGAGGAGAGAGGAAAGCAGATGAAGACAATGTGTGTGTGAGAAAAAGAGAGCATGTGAGAGCGTGTGTGCCTGTTCTGGGTGTTGTCAGAGAAATGTCACTCTTGCTTAGTGTCACAGATGTAAACCTTTGAGAGACCAGCACCCTGCAGCACACTCTCGTAGGAGAGTGAGAACGTGCGGGAGAGAATGAGATTTAGGTATGATATTCATCCCACCAGTCAACCTGTAGATTCTTAGCCTTTTTATTATATTAGCAACCAAATTCTTTTAGAAATTACTCAGTCACTATTAAACACAGACACAAAAAAGTTAATACCGACTCACATATAATCTGTATTTCAAAAAAAAAAAAATGTAGGACATAATCAATCTCAGAGTGGACAGCTGGCAGCTGGTTTGCTGCTATGCTTCCCATGTCTGTACAAATGAGAAATCATGAACAATTGTATTTAGTATTCAGTCCCAAAAGACCTCACAGACCTTTCTAATAGCAATTACCAGCTGTCCTAGAGTCAGAGGGTTTAGTTTATGGGAATGCTTGCAGTTATTTTGGGACAGCCGGCCCCTGGCCTTTCAACAAGACAGAAAACAGCAACAGAGGTCATTTAGAAGCCCACACAGGCCCGAAGCATCAGTAGCAGTCAGTTTGTGGCTCAGTATGAGAGAATGGCCTTTTAAAACATGAACTAAATAACATCCCTACCAGATTTTAGGTGTCCAAGATTCAAACAACAGATGCTCCAAGAGGATAAAGTTTATACAAGTTTATAAAAGAAAAGGATGAATGTATGAGATTGTTATTTAGTTGCTTCAGCAAAATGAAAAATGATAGAACAAATCTGGCAGATGAAGCAAAACACCCTGTTGGCTTTAAAAAAACACATCGTGTATGTTCCCAAAGTAAAAATCTAATCTCATTTTGACTTTATTTTATTCTCTGAGTAGAGAAATTCCCAGCAGACACATTGTTTGGTAAAGTGAAATGAATCTTTGCATCTTTCTGTATCAGAATTGGACAAAATTCAGGTGTTTCTCCAAGTTGCCCGAAGGTAAATCTGTAAAAGCTTTGTGAAGTTCAGCTCATTATTTAACAAATTAAAGAAAAAAACTCTGTGTTTATTTTTAGAAAGTTGTATTTTTACATTTTATCTTAGTTCAGTAACATCAAGTTGTCACTTTGGTGCAGACTGCAAACTTTTAGCAAAACGTCTCTTTGAAAAGTTCAGTTAAATTCATTCTTTATTGTCATTAAACCTCTTTGTTATCAAATCTCAGCTGCAAACACTTTCTCTTTGCTGTGGTGTGTATGTCGGTACACGGCAGCTGTTTAATGAATGTCAATTATGGTGTTTTGATGATCCTTATTGTCACGTCTTTCCAAATACTGTACAAAAACACAATAGAAAGGAACAAAGATTGGACAGGATTTAGACGCCTGCAGGAAAATGTTTCTTTGTTTTAAAGAGAAATTCCCTTTTAAAAGGGGGGATTCATATGAATCAATTCACTTTAGGAGCAAGCTGAAACTGATCTTTCAGAGAACACCAGTTATTGTCACTTCCTGCTTGATTTTACTTTTTAAATCCGAAAATTCCCTGCTGGATGGAAACTGATGACAATTAAACACTGTGTGAGCTTGGAGCTTAAAAAAAAGAAACCAAACAACATTTAGATCTGATGTTGAAAAGATGTGAGACATTTAGTCTCCAGTGTTAAACAGGATAATTTAGGCTTCATTTGTTTCCTTTAGGGAGGTTTTTGTATATGAATGTACCCATTTAATACATCTAATAATCTATATGTTACATATATACAGCCTTCTGTCTTACAGTAGGTACCATCATAAAAACAGAAGGAACATAACAAGACTTCAGACCCCATGAACACATACTCTCAGCTCTCATCCTGGTAGCACAGCACGTCACACTGTCACTGAGATGCAGCTTAAAAAGATCACTAGAAGGAGCGTTTTGCAAACTAAGATAAATAACAGGAAACAGGTTTAATATCTTTAAAAACCGAACCCATCTCAGGCTAGCATGCAGGGTGCACCTTCAGGAAATCCTGGATGTTTTAAACACCTTTCCAAATCATGTAAACAGACGTTCTACAATCATTTTAAACGTAAACACCTTAAAGCTTAATCCTAATCTTAAAATGTGCTTTTAATTTCACCGATCAGAAGTGAATCTTCACCGTGTGAGTCCCCTGAGTATTTACAGATTACTTGTCCTTGCAAACACACACACACCTCTCATGATGAAGCAGCAGGCAACATGAAAGCACGTCAAACATTAAAGAAGAAGGAGAAAACAGTGGACATCACAAAGGTTCAGCAGCTCTCTGAGCTTCAGACACTTTCTCTTTTACAAAACAAATCTCCCTACAACGGCTCACTCACACAATGTGGTGTCATTATCATGCACTTGTACAAGCTCTACACTAATTAGTCATGACACAAGCTCATACTATTCAATCTCTCCAAGCAGCAGTGAATCAAACAAAATGCAACCTCATTATCTGTGCTGATTGTGAAGCAGCACCTTTGTATATTGATGGGGAGAGAATGAAGGTGGATGCAGGCATTGTGTCTCATCTAACCCTGCCTGCTCATTCACTCGCCCACATCTAGCAGAGAGAGAGAGAGAGATGTGATTCTTACAGAATGAGAGGCAACAGAATCGCGGTTATTTTAGTATGTGTTGTTTTATGTTGAATAGATGAAGAAACACAGATTAGATGCCAAATTCACATAAAATGCTATAAATCTAAAAAATATTGCTCATCTAAAACGTTCTCGTTACACATAGAGGAAATTAATTCTGCGTGAACTTCATACAGAATATGGAATGTGGCTGTGGAAGATCTAAAGAAGTGTCACCGAGCTGCTATTTATATGGGCTGCTGTGGTCATCTAGCGTTGTTAATTCATGAAAGTGTTGGAATAATACGGCATGGCAAGGTGATCCCACAGATTGTGTATCTTTGACTCGTAACTGGCAGATTTACAACCATGAATGTGCATCTTTCCATTTGCTTAATTCTCTGGATAGAAAAAGTCTGCTGCTTGGCAGAGCTGTTCAACCAGCACCCTCGTGTCCTTCATCTCGAAAAACATCAGTCTCCAAGTCTCTTTTCTCAGTGCAAACAGGCTTTTTTTAGGGAAACCATGTGATATTAATAACCTAAAAAAAATGTTTCTTTTTTTCAATGTTTTACTCTCTGAGTTTGACAGATTATTATGCAACAGGACATTTGCATGAAATCAGAGAGAACATTTCAGTACCAGTGGTTTGATTGCAGTCATATCTAAAAGTAAGAGTTTTATAGAGATGTACTGTATCACCCTCATTGGACTGGCACCATAAGAAGTGATTGTTTGCTCAAGGGTCACAGCTAGGCCAGCGGACTGTTTAAAACAGACTTTAACAACCCCAGCATGACTCTGATTTAAACTGAGGTTCCCCCGTATCCATTTTCTTTATTGATTCAGCATAAATAGTGGTGATATGAGGATACAGGTTTAGATGATTTTACTGTTGGTTTATGGATGTATTCCTACTGTCATAGAGGCTATAAAAATCATATTCATAAAGCATTATATGGCTTATATATAACTGTAGCCATCTACTGTATAATTGCAATACTTCAGTCTTAATGTAGGGAACTAATGCAAGTAAATGTTCCAAATAATATTTACAGTACAATGTGATTTGTAAGATCTTGTTCCTTTCTGTGCTGATCTTGCCTGTCAGTTATAAATCGTCCCTGCTGGCAGAGTTTCTGCAGTAATCATCACACGAATTCAGAACAGAGAAACACAACTTCACAAGATTCCAAGTCTGTTCTGCCCGATTGTTTATCACAATCCCTGGTGAGAAAAGGGATCAAGTAAATTACAGAAAAGTTCAGCCAAGTGCTAACTCGCTGTTCTGTCTCCCTGCTGGAAAATGACAAGTAATTAGATTTTCTCTGCCACATCATTTTGTGTTTGAGCAGAAAAACACCAAAGCAAGTGTTCAGTTTCATCACTCTCAGTCATACTAATGCTGGAGTCTTTGAGGTCAAACCACTTAAACCAATAACAGCATTCTCCAGCACTCTATGGCCGCACTGGGAACTAAACATGATTTTCCCTGCAAACCGGAGCATGAATCTTTCGAGTGGACGAAACAATCTTGTTACCTTCAACCCTCTGCAAAAATTGTGCGGCTACAGAAAACAAGACAAAGAAATCAGTGGTCCTCTTCAACAGTAATACTTCAGCTCTCAGTCAGGATTCAGCGTGGGATTTAAACCTGCATGACGGTTGAATGAATCACAGACATGTTTGTGATCTGCAAGTATTTGTGAACAGGACAAATATTAATCTCATATCTATGTATTTTTTTCCAGAATTAATAACAAATAGCAACATTTTAATACAATTCTAACATGCTCGAAATCCATACACACTTGTTTCTAAAGCTTCTTTGCCACATTGCATCGTTTTCTCCACATTATTAAAGTTGCAGACAGTAAAGTGAAACACATACAGTAGATGAATGTTTAGACTTTAGATTTCACAGCAACAATAGTAATCCCCCTAAGGCAGCTTGTTTTGTGTTACTTGGCACACAAAATCACACAAGCACAAAAGACACAAAGGAGAAAACACTGGGATGAAGAGTCTGTACTGTGTCTGCATCAAGGTAGATAGAGATAAACAACTAACAGTTCAAAATCTACGCAGCAAAAACATTTCTTAATAGCAACCAAGTGGCAAAGTTTTTTAACCCTTTCATGCACAGTGTTTTCTTGAATATGTGGGTTTTTTTGGGGTTTATTTGCACATAAAGCCCCACATTGGACTCTAATGTCTGACTCCATATACTCGCACCATACCATAAGGATAATATGATCATCTACATGTGCTTGTCAGATACACGGTTCATATTTAAAATGTATGTGCAAACCCTGTTAAAAGTATACATGTTTAAAATAAAAATGGCATTTCAAGTTTGTATTTTTTAACAGTTGGTTAGTAAAATTAAAATTTGTCTAAAAGTAAATTGAAGTTCTTGAGAAAAAAGTTCATTAGGGATTTAACAGTTTATGCATGATAGGGTTAAAGGTTTAATTTGCTCCTCTTAAAAATAACTCAGACACACACTTACACACATGCACGCAGACACGCACACACACAAACTTGTGTTAGTACTGCATGGCTTAATGTACACACCACAGAAAAGCATTTGTGCTAAGGTCAAGAATGTCTGTATCAGTAGTTCTAAGGACCCCTGGGCTTTATGGTTAGTTAACGAACACATGCAGTGAACGAACAAGTTCATCTGCCTCATTAACGACCTCTAAATATTTGATGACATCTCTTCCTGAAAGTTTGACTAAAAAATGATGCAGATATCTTCTGCTCTGTTCGCAGACTGTGTTTGTGCTGTAGATTTGTGAGGAATCATCAATTCTTTATGGTTGTATGCAATCTTAGAAAGATGGGTGGTGTCATATATTCTTGCAGACTGTTCAATATTTAATGTGAACACTTACAACATATTGTCCCCCAAGGCCTGTAACTGCATAAATCCACTGAAGCAGGCATTGAGATACTAAATGATAGTTCATCATCAGCAACATTATTTTGTGTTTAACACTTAGTGAAGCACATCCATGGAGATTTGATGGTATTTGTTGGACAAGAAAGTTTTGGATTTCATTGTCTTTTTTTTTTGAGATATTAAACTGCATTAAGTTAAGGTTTAGAAAATTAATATTTATGGTTAAATGAATTACTTGGCATCTGAGAGAAATTGCCTACTCAATTTTAACAAAGGTCTGAGGTTGTAACTGTGTTTTTGTAATGCCATCTGTTTTGCACAAGCTACAGTGAACCAACATGGCAGGTTTGTGACCAGTTCATCATGGGTAAATATCTTCTATTTTATTTTGAAGGTTAGCAGCTGTTTTCCTCGTGTAGTAGACATATATAAACTGATATGTGCAGAAACATGATGCTGTGTGTAAATAAAGTTGGGAATAAAGTCCAATCATATCTTGTTTTATTACATATAGTGTCTGTTTTATCATTTCTGGGCTTTATATATGTTCTTAAAATTATTTTGGGTTTTGTTAGAATGATATTGGTTCTATATTTTAGTTATTTTAATTCATGCTCTGTTTTACTTTCTGAATATATTTCTTTCATATTACTTTATCTTAGTTTCGGCTCTCTGTGCTCACATAATCACAATTTTTCAATTATGGTCCAATTAACCATCTGAATCATTTCAGTAGTTATCCTCCCTTAGTATAAATACTTTGTGGATTATTTGGTTCCCTGTTTCTCACAGTTGGTTTCTCCTTGCAATGTTTATTGTCATGTTAAGTTTTATTTAAGTGTATTTCAGGTCTGTGATTTCCTCAGATTTATAAGACAAGACAAACTGGATGTCTTACAAATTACCAGATATAAATTAGATTGCCTGATTAATTCGCTCTGATAAAATGTGTTTTTCAAGTAAAAAAAGGTTTGACATAATATGCATTTGAAATTCTGTCACTTACAGGTGGCAACAAGCCCACTCCTTGTTGTTTGTATCTGATTTTGCCTGACTTTCATGAATTTCCATGAAATCATTTTAGCATCCAAAATATTGTGTGCTACTTTGTTCTTGTGGCCTTTACAACGTGTTTTTTCCCATCAAAGTACGAGGAGGCGCTGTCCGTGGTGCTAAATTAACTCAGCTGTTTTTAATCGAAGGGAGGACAAAGCGCTGTCCGCGGTGCTGAATAAATGGCCGCTTGAATCAAAGAGTGCAAAGCAAGTTTTTTCTTTTACAACATTAAATACCAAATAAATCGCAGTAGCTTTATCACGTTTTCTAATCAGTCATAGTTACACTCAACACTGCAAATATGCTGACCAGCTGAATCCCTGGAAATTCAACTGCTCCTGCCATGACTGAAAACCTTTCTGGGTCAAATAATTTACCGTCCTTCACTTCAATTCACAACTGTCACATCAAAGCTCGTCATTTCTGACCAAACAGACATGGCTTTTCCTGTAGTGTCATATACAGGAGCACCCAACACATCACACATCGTTAGGGCCCACTACCATTTATTGGCGCTGCTCTACTCTACGCTAATTACTCACGGTTTCTGTTCACAGGCTCACATCCCACATTGTTGCCTGCTTCTCTCATCAATTAGTGCACTCAGTTACAGTCATTCTCTGTGAGCAACCGAACTTCTCTACCACTGATGCAGATAGAGCTCACCTCAAACCTCCTGGTCATGAAAGCTATAAAAAAACCCGCAAAACATTCATTCTCTATAAAAACGAGAATATTCATTTACGACACTCTTTATTTTCTATCTAATGAAGATTACAGCAATATGTCCTGTCATGTACTAAATCTGGTATATGTGCCAAAGCTTCAGTAAAACAATGTGGACTGACTGTGCGTCAATGCTCCACTTTTTATGGCATCTGAACTTTATATCTTTAGTAGGAGTCTAATGACACTGAATCCCCAAAACCGTAACAGTGCGCCTTTTTGCAGCATATCTTTATATACATCTTTCTTTGAGACATCTTTTAAACATTGACTCAGTTTAATCAATGCTTTGTGTCCCCTTTATAACAATTCGCACACACTAATAAACACGTGTGTAGTAAGTTTTAAATATATGTTTCATTGCATGCACGCGCACTTACCTCGCTGGGCATTTCAGCTAACATCACAAGTAGAAACATGGCACTGAAGAGATGCATTCTTGGCGAAATGATAGCGTCCCAGCCGACACCAGTCCCTGCAGTTCTCCTCCGTCTTCTTGTCCTCTACTGGGGCGGTTTCTTTAGATACAGAAGAATCCCTTTAATGCTGTTCCGTCCGTGCTCCACTTGCCTCATCACCAGGACGCAAGGCAGCCCTGTGTGGCTCGGTAAAGCGACCAGCCAGTTGTCTTTTGGAGAGCACAGACTCTTGCGAGTAGCGAACGCGAAATCTCCGTATGCTCACTGTAGAAAACTCCTCAGATGTTGCAAATTGTGCACAGACAGCGGACCCCTCCGACCTGCAAAATTACTGCGACTCGGAGAGAAGAGGAGGGGAGAGTCGCAGAGGTTGGAAGGTGACTGTTGTGCTTACAAGGTGCGGACGCTAGGAGCAGCACGTCTATGTGCCAGGAACTCAACAAACAAGTGCAAATCTTTGATGCAGGATAGATAGATAGATAGATAGATAGATAGATAGATAGATAGATAGATAGATAGATAGATAGATAGATAGATAGATAGATAGATAGATAGATAGATAGATAGATAGATAGATAGATAGATAGATAGATAGATAGATAGATAGATAGATAGATAGATAGATTTAATTAGCAATTCTGAAGGATCGGGACTGTAACTGTCAGATTTGCATTAATACTAATAATTCACTGACTTACATCCAATTAGAAAATGCCAAAACAGGGATTCACTGGTGTTAGCAGAAATGATTAAAGCTTATCTTTGCCTCGATTAAGATGATAAAAATGAATGTTGCTGTCTAACGGATTAACAGTCTGATAAGTAGCTCATGTATTCCACAAACCAGCACTGATTATTGTAATACAGTCAAAATAGATTGTAGTTGTCTCATTAAATATGCTTCCGACAAACAAAACTCTTACATTAAGGGATGTCATGTTTTTTTTTTTTTTTCACTTTCAGAAAATAAAGCGTAGTTAATAAATAATTCTGTCAGGAAATGGTCTCAGAGAGAGTTTGCTCTCTTTGCTCGGTTGAATTTAAAAGAGTGTTGACTTTCTCCTACTGCAGTTGCATTGAGTAACATGATGCACACTCCTCTATTTTCTCAGCAAGAAAAACTATGAGTAGATGAACTGAGATGGTCAGTCGGGGAGTACCTCTGTGTGGGAATCATTGAAAAAGAAACAATAACTTCTTTCTTCAGCTGATGTCATTTTTGGCACGGTTGTATTTTAGAGTCTCATGTCTAACAATGTTTTTGCACAAGTATACTGAGAGCATGAAGCTAATGAAGAAGTCCTCAGCTGCCAAGATGAGTATATGTGATGTTGAGTCACTGTATGGGGCCAGAGTGCAACTGAGTTTAATGGTCATGCTCCAGAAAGACACTGTGCAAAGTTCCACCTTTCCCTTCTCAGCTACACACCTACTTCTCCTCTTCGTCCCTGTTACACCACAAACAAAGAGCACAGAAAACTGGAGGAATATTTTAGGGTGAGATGCAAACAAACCTCCATCTTTGATCATTTGTCAAAGACAGAGCAGCTTTCTCTTTTCATCCCAGTGTCGGTCCAAGATGGCCAGGAAAAAAAAGAGAAAAAAGACCTTCAGAGCTAATATGTTTTCTCCCAGCGGGAAGGATTCATCATCTCTTTCTGTTTTAGTCATCTAATGTGTCAGCAGTATAGCTCTACATGATGTATCACTAAAATCTCATATTCTAAGACTTTTTCACTCAAGAACTTTCTTTTGTCCACCAGGTTTCTGTCTGATCTAGAGCTCACTTTTTATCTTTTCCATGCTGCATTTTTAATATGTAAGCTTCAGATTTTTGGTTGTTTGAATGTTTTATGCTTGACTTTGGTAAAATCTCAGTCTGTTTATTCTGTGCATTCATGATCCATCTATCCAATTATATACCCACCTGATCCTGTGCATGGTTGCAGGGTGCTGGTGCTCAGCCTCTATAGGTGAGGCAGATTGCTGGTCCATCCCAGGGTGACATCATCCATTCACATACATCAACATATTTCTAAGGCCAATTTAGTGTACTTGATTAATCTACACGTGCATGTGTATGGTCTGTGGGAGGAAACCAGAGTCCATGAAGAAAACTCACACATGTACAAGGGAGATCCCACAAACTCCTTGCAGAAAGGCTCCAGCCAAGTCCAGAACCTAAAGTCTCCTTGCAGCAAGGCTCTTCTGTGCAACTGTGTTGTTACATTGTCCAAACTTGACTTTCAAGTTTTTGTGGGGCTTATATATTCCATGTCTCTGTAGGTGTTTGTGTTTTTGTGAGTGTTTCTTTTTTTTACTAACTTCTTACAAACACATTGTATAAAAAGATGCTGCAGCATGAAAACTTGTTTCAGTTGGGCTGTTTTGATTGATCCACCATAGATAAGCTCACTTTACAGAGATCTTCAGTTTTCAAGATTTGACTCCTGAAATAGGAAGAATACTGAACACCGTTTGGAGGCTCAGACATAAGCATTACTTTGAACCATTATCATGATTATTGTCAACCTCATGCAGGTGCATTTATCCATTGAGAATCTTTGCTATAGATCAGCATACAGAGTTACACAGACAGTTGAATTTAATTTTGGGAAGTCAGAATACACCGACTGCTCAGTCCATTGAGGAAACATTACAGGGTTTATTCCTGTTATTGATCTTAGTAATATAACTGTTGCTGCCGGTATTGCTGAGTTATTATGCAATAAAATCAAAGAACTATCAGAGCAGATCCAGAATGCTGAGTTAGATAGGCAGATGGAAAGAAATGTGTTGTGTTCACCACCTTTAACTTTTGATGTTAAAACTCAATTATCACAATCAATTCTTTTACACAGTTATACCTCAATAGATCTGCAAAACTATGGCAATACACAAGAAAACATGTTAGCAACACTGAAGATCACAAAAACATTGGGTCAGTGGATTATAAGTTCTTTGAGTTGAGGAAAATAGTTTGGTGAGAGGCCTGAAGACAGTAGATGGAACTAGAAGTGGCTTTTCACACCCTTTGTCAGTGCACTTTATTATCTGCACAAAATAAAGACAGGATAAAGTCAGATGCAAGATGAGGACAAATTCAGTTATGTCTCAGTATATTAAAAGAAGTCCTGTCATGTTCTTCATCACTAGTAAGCATCACTCCTAATCTTGAAGAAGTTGTTGAACTCAGACAGAAAATCCCTGCCAACATGAGGAGAATTCAAACAGGCAAGTTTATGAAAGGTCTGTTTTTAGGTGAAGTCTTATAGATAATCACATCTGCCCATCTTTTACTTCTGTTCTTCATCCATTGACAGGTCATCAACTGTTTCATTACTTTTTTAACTTTCTCCAGTTTAAAGCAGAGACGGTCCCTGAGTTATACAATGTAGCACATGTGGTGCTTCCCAAGATGAAAAGATGATGCATAATGCGAGAGGAAAGAAACACGAGGGAACCCAAGTCCACATCACCTGAAGCAATGGAAACCAGCAGCTATTTGCTGTTGACATTTTTTCTCGACTGCTTTTTTCTGCTCCATTGAAGCTGTGGCAGCTTCCTGTTTTTTTCATACGTTCTATTTTTTTTTTTTCTCTCCCAGTAAATCTTGTCTGTGCTGTAAAGTTCCCGAGCCTCACAAGATTTCATTCTCCACTGCCACACTCTGAAGAGGGAGTGCAAATGGATGTGAGTGAGTGCACATGCTAGCGTGTGCAGCAAGTATGCTGCGGTGTAACAACCTTTCCAAAAAAGACTCGATGTGAAGCTTTGATGTAGGTCTACCTAAAATGAAAAGTCTACTCAGCTTGTCCATTAGAAACATCAATAAAGATGTTTACTTTAGCTCACATCTTCAGTTCTTTCACAGAGCAGGAGTCTTGTTGTTAGCCAGGTAAGATGTGATCCTGTAATCTAAAATGAACTTGAAAGGGAGAAGAAAGGAGAATGCAGTATTCATTACCTCTGAGATATAATGGTTTTCAGACCAGTAGGGCAGAAAGAGAGGCACTAAAATGCTCCACAGAGTGACGAGGGCTCCGTGTTTACTCTTAAAGTATCTTTAGCTGGCACACCTCTTCTCTGAGAGTCTTTTGTTACCTCACAGACCTTCCTGCACTTTATCTTACAGTAGTCATTTGAACTGACAGCTAAAAGCAAGTACACTGTACATCTCAGGCTCAGACTGTATCTCCCACTGTATCTCCTACTTTGTTGATAGAAGTTCATAGTATCGCTGAAAAGGGGGCGATAAAGAGAGACATTGGAAGGATAAAAAATGGTTTTACATAATTAAGCAGATAGAAGTGATTGCAGCAGGTTATCCATAGAGCATGAACTGCACATATTCAGCCTCATTATGAAGTCAAAGACTCCAAACTGTGGATGATGACTTAATTACAATTTCACTATGGAACAAATGCTAGAGCCATTACAGCAATTCAGAAACCTTGTCTTGATTACAGTCATCAGAGAAGGTGTTTTCTTTCCTCTCTAATTTTTATTTTACCTTCGCTCGATACTTTTGAATTGAATAGAACAGAAAAGCTTTATTGTCTTTTCCCCAAAGGTTACAGATATTCTCCTTACACTGGTTCAAAGTCATGTTTGAGAAATCTAAAATGTAAAAAAAAAAACGTGTTAAAATCAGTTCAAAGGGAGGCTGTTTTTGCTTGTTCGATAGTGGTGAAAAATTGATGTCAAGGCAACAAAACTGTCAATTTATTTTGAGCTGTTCCGTGATGCTGCTGAAGGGATGATTTTTATGGGTTGGTGGTATATTGTATCCCCTGAGTGGTGACAGTAACTGGAAGGAGTGACGTAAAACCAGTTCAGAGAAGCTGCCAGTGATCAGGGTTGCTTTCCTTATCACTGAAGACTGTCCAGCTCAGATAAAGGAGGTTGGGGTCTACCTGATATTTTAGTTGAGGAATTCGTGCTATGTGAGAGTCTTGTTTTTGGTTTGATGGTGAGAAGATTGTATCAGCAGGAGATGTTAAAGGTGAGGACTGACACTCTAAGTAATAAGTAGTCCAGATTCAGGACATCCTTTATGAGCTGGAAGGACCTGAGTTTTCTCAGCAGGTGAAGATGTTGCTGCTGCATAGGCAGCTTCTTTGAGCAGGATAAACAGGTGTCTATTTCTCCTCAGGTATTTAAAGGCTTGGACCTGTTCATCCATCTGACCCTGGATGCTGAGTGGCAGGAACAGCACTTTGGTCTTTGAAATGTTCAGCTCAGCTAAAGTTTGACTTCCTGCTGGCACTGAATCAAAACATGACGGTCAGTAAAATGTGGCACAAGTACCAAATTATCTGCTTATTTAAAAAGTGCCATCCTTCTTCTGGTACATGAAATACATATTTGATGACTTTAAACTGTTTTTTGGTGCCATCAGCTCGTGCAGATGTCTTGCAGGGCTCTTACTTGAGCGGCTGTTAGAAGATTAAGTCTTTTTTTTTTAGCTTCACAGAGGCGGACCGGCCAACACATGAACGTGGACTCAAACGGGGAAAGTTTACGAAAGCAGGAAGGAATATTTTATATCATCAGGTCAGCATTATTGAATCACACAACTGCCTGAACCCTGGAACTGGACCCAGCTGAGAGGTAACATGCAGACAGGTTGAATTAACAGAATGTACTGAAGAGGACGGAGCTATAATAATGGACGTATTGGATCAGATAGCAACAAAACCAAGAACTTCTCCTTCATGTCTCACTTGTTTAGTTATCTGAGACACAGTTTAGAAGTTCCAAGAAGCTTGCTGTACATTTCATATTATACAAACATACATGTGACACACGCAAAACAAATAAAACCCACACCTCCTGTGCTCCTTCCCCTGAAGGCCTTCATTAGACAAAAGGAAAACAGCTCCTTCCAGAGATGCAGTGCAATTATTCAGTGTAGTCAAGCATGTCTCTGTGTGACGAAGCAAATTGCTTTTTCAGTTTGCTGTTCCTGATACAGATAGAGCTTTCAAAATCTGAAGGGAAGCCTCATGCCACTGCTCTCAGTGCTGCAAGAGATACCGACAGTTATTTACCCCAACTGTGTGCGGGTGTGTGTGTTTACCCATCAGATCACTTTATACATGTCTGTGTGCCTTGCACTTGTGTGTAGATGGCTGTGGTTTATGGTAGATTTTGATGCATGACAGTCTGAGGTATTTCGTCTCGTATTTTTGAGAACTTGATTTGTTGGAGGGGGGGGAAGGGATTTGAATGAAATAACTTTATGTGCTCTAAACTGCCCAGATAGTTTACAGTGCAGTGACAACAAGCAGTTTAAACAATATTCTTTCATGCTTCACAGTGGGATGTTATGAGAAAGCACTCGACTTCTTTCCCAGCAGTCATTGCAGCAGTATTTAATTTTATTTTTGTTTTCACGATAACACATTTTGATGTTTTTTTTTCTCACTTAGGAGCTGATTTCAGTGAATAAAATATGACTAGAATAACTAGAATAAATACTTTTCCACTAAAACGATCAAAATGTCATTAACTCTGACCTTGGAGGTTCTGTCAGAGATGAAACCTTGGTGTGAAAATAATGAGGACATTTGTGTGAAAGGAGCCTGAGAAGTATGTGGCACATGATTATTCTTTCCTTCGTGGTATGATGACTGAGAGAGCTGTTATTGGCCACTGAGTCCTTATTTATCTTATTACTGCACCCTCCAGCAGGCTTCCAATCAATAACCACAGACCTGGAGCGAGAGAGGGAGACGGAGGAGAAATCATCGAAAGTGAGGCAGTTGGAGAGGAAACACAAGGACAGAGCAGAGTGCAAAAATTAGTTCTGCCTCCTGGTCTGTGGCCACACACAGGCAGACACATTTACTGCAGGAAGATTCAGAAATCTCCTGTGTGATTATGTAAACTGATTGCTGAATAATTTTTATTTCTGTACTTTGTAGTATTGATTTAATCCATTGGAAGTCGTTTTTACAACATCAGTCCACTTTGGGCTTAGCTGCATTTGAATTGGTTATAACTCATCCGTCCTGTTGGGTGTGTCTTTTTGACACACAGAAGCCATTTATGAAGCTTTCTACAATAAATGCTAAATTAATTATTTATAGCTTTTTTATTAAAGGGACTTAAGGCAAGATTTGTGAAAAACTACACATGCATTTCCAGTTTATTCAATGCTAATGGGTCATGAAGCATTAAAAACCCAAAATAACGAGGCCATCCGCATGTATGTCTGTTGCCTTGGACACGCTGTGTGCTACATAATGCGCTGCAGTTCGACGTCCGAATTTCCCGCACAGTTGTAGGGATGTGACGTAAATTGACGCTGCATGCGCGTTGCCGATAGCTCTTGAACAGGAAGTACATGGCCGCCGTGGACTTGGATTCAAACACTGAAGGTATACTTATGGATGTTTCTGCAGCCAGCAAACGACCTGCATCCACTCTCACCCCCCAAAAAAGTGGCACCACGAAGAAAAAAAAGACTTTATCAGCGGCATCTCGTGAGTCTAAAAAAAAATATGACCGAAGCCGGGCATGCACCCGCATAAATATTGGATATGCGTTCGGTTCATGGAGGGAACTTCAGCTGCATTTGGGAGTGAAAACAGATGCTGACATGGCTCATTTCCTTGTGACCAGGTGAGAAAACATTATAGGTCGTGTTTAGAGCCTGATACAGTATGAAAATGATGAGATCAAATCAAATAACAGAGTGGAGAGACCTGACGTGAAGTATGTTAGCCTCCCCGGTGCAGTGCTGTGAAGACGAACAGTCTGTAAAGTGTCTGTGCGCGCTCCCGTGCCGGCTTGGCTGGAGGCTGCAGTTAGCCACAGCGCCTGTCGCGGCAGCACTGAGTCAGATTTTGTAAAGCTGCCTTAGGTCCCTTTAAGAAACAGTTTCCAAAAAGGCGGATCCCTTTAAGGACTTTTTAAAGTTTATGAGAAACTTCTGTGCTGTCAATTTCAGACAGATGTGAGAGGCTTTGATTTAAACCCTGCTGGAACCCTGTTGGCTCCAAAGGAAAGATATTACAAGTCCAAATATCCAAAAATCTAAAATTATCCAAACTGTTCTGATAGAGCCTTGTTGTTGTCATGCCAACAATTTACACAGTATGTAATATGTACAAATTTGCTGTGGAGAGGCAAGTTGGGGGGTCTTTTAAAAGTCAGCCAATGCCCAGACAAAGAGAACACAGAGCTCAGACTGAGTGTTTAAGGATACATATTTAGTATTAACACATACTGCGTAGGCTCCAGATAAAAAGCACAGAAAAGAAACATAGAAAAGCTTGTAGAGGAGGAAGTTACACACTTCGGAAGAGATTTGGCAAGAGACCAGAACTAGAGCTCCACAGAGGTTTTCTATGTCCTCACACACTGTCTGAAGAACCCTGCATGGGCACTTCATTTATGCCAGTCAGTGCTGTTCATGTGTGCTTTGAATATCTGATCACATTTCACTGATGTTGCTTAATGCTCACTGGCTGTGGGAGGGATGGAGGGATGGGAGAATGGAGTGAGAAAGACCAGTAAGAAAAGCAGTAGAAAAGATGAAAGGGACAACAAAGAGCAAGAGACAAAGAGAGAAAAAGAGACTTTGACATTGACTGACAAAGGATTGGGAGATGCTAAAAAGGGTCTAACAAAATTAGGGAGACTGGATGAAAGACAGATGGAAGTAGAGAGAAACTGAATAGGATTGGGCCCCATGGAACCCTGTGACCACTCCAATTATCGTCTATTTTCCTCAGAAATGGTTGGAGTTATTGTAAGTCAGTCTCCAAGGACCCAGACTGCTCCTCATTTTCTCTGAGATTCAATTCCACTCTATTCTCCTCTGTATTTTACATATAAAACACTTTCTTCAATTATTCCTTCGACATTCATATCTGTATTGTTTGATGCCTTTCCCCATTTGGAGTGACTGCTCATTTTAACCCATTCTGGTGTGACCAGAATCAATCTCAGGCTTCTTCCAAGACAGACAGAAAGGAACTACTGAATGTGTGTATTTGTGTGTGTGTGTGTTCACCCTTTGTGTTATTGCAGATTGTGTATGTTAGAAAACAAGCAACAGAGAGAAGAAAGGACAGACCAGTGGAAAGGGGGTGCAATCTTTTAAAAACAGCATACAGATGAGTCTTTGTGGCCATGAAGGTGAGCGTAGAGTGTGTGTAAGTTAATGTGTGTGTGTAATAAAGGTGTCTCCAGCTCATCCCTGTCCTGCTCGTTCCCTTATGTACAACCGCATGCTTCATTTAAGATCAAATGAGGCTCCAACTGCATGGTGCTTTTCTCTTGCAATTGATTAAAAACAAGAAAAGGATACTATCAGAAATTTTTCATGAGAGGCGCACAAGCAAAGAATTATGCCTCAGCAGTTTTTCCTCTCTCCTTCACTTTCTCTTGCCTCCTGTGATCTTTTTTACTACAATATTGCCCTGTGTGCAGATTTGGGCCACAGCTGTGTTTCTTCCATCACTCTGTTCTTAAAGAGACCATTTCATACAAATTTCAGGACTTTGTGGTTATTTCTTAAGTATTAACCAGTAATATGAAACATTTTATATCTAAAAAACGTCATGAAACACTGATTAACAGACCTTTCAATCTGTGTGCGTTATAATTCGGGTTGTTCCGGCTCCTTCCGTTAGGCTTCAGCAGCAGCTTGTTCATATTCATTATTCAAATTTGCTGGACTCTGATTGGCTAACAAACTAGCCTATGAGAGCAAGGTATACTGTTTCCTGCCCCGCTGCGCATGGCAACATCAGATGTTCTCTCTTCCTGTTTGCTACGTCTTATGCTACAGCTTTTAGCCAGCAGCATGCTAGGTGTGGTTTCAACTGCAGGAGCTGCTGAATACTAACAAACAAAGGAGTTGTGATGAAACAGATACAGGCCGTTCGGACTCAGGAGAACTCGGGTTTTATCACCACCTGCGTAGTTTGAGAGATTAAAACTGAAAGAGAAGTTGTTGATCTGTTTTCACACCCACAATGAAGGTAAGAACACCTGTGGAGCTAAAATATTCAACAGTATCCTCATAAAAACTGTTTTTAATGGAAGGGCCTCTTTAAATATCCGGTCCCTGCATTGACTCACTGACAGATAAATGAAGCTGTTAACTCTGCTAGGTAGCCAAAAGCTGTTTTTATTTGTTAAGTACTGAAAAATACTGTGTGTTTTTTCTTTTTTTGTAGACTCACCATTACCAAACATGACCAAACCGAAAAGAGTTTATGGATCATGATGTAATGGAGTGTCATTAACAATCTTGAAATTCAAAGTTAACTTTTCCTACAAAATCTAGTTCATGGCAGGAGAGATAACTGAACTTATAACAATCACATATTAAGATGTTACAAATCTGTAACATAAAAAAATGAAACATGCTATATTTGGGTTTCATGAATACATTTGATATCTTAGATTAGAAACAGAAACACAGCACAGAAATTCAAACATCTTACACGTTGTGTTTTTTTAAACATCAAGCTTTAGCACAGTCAATTTCCTATTATAACTTTGCTTTTATTGTGCATCAGCCAAGCTGAGACGATAATACCACTGAATCCAATCTTCAGTTGGGATCATCAGCACTGTTTATCCATTGTAAACAGTCTTGGTGTCTGGTGGTTTTCCAAGCCAACAGAAACAAACTCTTACAGCCTCTCAAAATGTTCCACGAGCTTGACTTTCACAACTAAATGAACAAAACACTGCTTGACCAAGTAAACATGATGAAAGATGAATATGGAGACACACGTCCAAGTTTTTGGTTCACCTTGCATTTGTATTAGTTTTGTACATTTAAAGTGAAAGACAGACAAACCGATCCCATTTTTCAAAAGCAAAAGTTTAAAAGTGAAGTTCACATCTTCTGAAGGCGTCGCTCTCCCCTCAGAATGTTGCACGCAGGGCCTCATTCTGAATTTACTTCAGGCAGGTGTTTCCATATTCAGTGTGGCCCTTTGCCCCAGTGGGAGTGCTGTGTGCACTCAGCCCGCACTCAGGCTGTCTGGGGAAAAGGTATGATCAGTTTCTCTTGACAGTCGGCATCGGGGACCCAGATGAAGGGAAACTGAAATCTGTGTGTGTGTGTGTTGGTGTTGATGGGGGGGGGGGTTATGTGTGTATGCGTATATTCAGGTCTGTGTTGGTAAACAGAGGGGAAGAGCTGCTGCTCCAGTCTGCTGGCTGACAGTCAGCCTCTTGGTTAATGAGCAGCTGTCGGTCATCACTATTCATGAGCCCTGTCACTCACCTCCTCTCTCAAAGCACTGGCACCTAAACCCAGTCTCTCATTAGCGCTGCAGCAGACCCACACACCTACGTAGTTTAGATCATCTCCTCATTCATTCCACATCATGTCTACCTGGATACAATGATGTTAAAACGTACTAAGGATCAGTGGAGGTTCAGTAGAATTTCAAATTGAGGTTTTGTGGTTTGAGAGGAGTCGTTTCATTCAGGACAGAAAGTATTCAGACAGTATGTCACAACTCTTTCAACTGATGAGGCAAAAGACACACAGATGGAACATTATGAGAAATGGCTGTTTGATGTGTGCTGGAAGGAACGGATGGATAAACAGATGAATACTGCAGTTTTTGAACAGTGAAAAAATGAAAATGAAGACTTTTCTCAACAGCCTTGGATTAATTGACAGTGGCCTGATTTATCTGCCCTGTCTTCTCTGAAATTTTAATATGCCAAACATTGATCATAGGCAACAGCTTTTATGAGCTTTAAATAAATCTGACTAGACTTCACGCAAGTCTGTCAGCTGTGAGAAAAACATCAGTCCAATCTGAACACGTTGAAGAGTTTTCTGTTGAAAATTTAGAATTTTTAAGGCACAGAGCTGCTTTTTTTCTTATTGTTTCTCATTAATTTAACAATGATAAAACAAAATTTATAACAATAAAATATTTTCATATTTCTTAATTCATTACTTATTATTACTTATAGAAAGCTTTTAATTCACTTTTCTGTCAAAACAATACATATACTTTTGTGAACTCCTTTTATTTGATGTGGAAATCATTTCTAAATGATGCTTGTCTGCTCTCCTAATGTTTTAAAGTAAGTGGAAGAAAAACTGTCTACCTGAGAAACAAAAGGAAAAAAGCCAGTTTAATAGAGAGAAACATTCTTAAAAACAGGTTTTAAATATTGGTTAAAGTTGTTTTAATTAATAGTAAAGAAGTAGGCTCAAAAGTATTTCATATTGCTAAAATTGTGGTGCATATTTTCAAAAGGGATGCACCACATTGCAAAAGAAAGTGTTGATTGCTTAGGTTTATCCATTTTGTCTGTATAAATAATGAGATTACATGACACTGGCAATTTGTAAAAGTGACAGGAAATATACTGTTGTCTCCAACCACTTGATGACTTTTGGCACATTCACACCTCAGGCAAGGTATTTTGTCTGTATAGTTCACCTCTGGCTTGTAAGATTTATGAAAAGCCTCCAGGTGTCTATGAAATGCTGCCACTTTGGATTCTCTGAGATAGAATAAATACCTTGTCAGTGTCGCTGCTGATACATGACAGAGTTCATAGATCAGCAAGGGAGAGAGAGGGAGAGAGAGAGAGAAAGAGAGACAAAGGAAGCACTGAGAAGGATAATGAAAGGGTGACGAAGTGAGAGGTGAAGAGATGATTGGGATTTAATGTATTCAGGACTGCAGACACGAGCAACAGGACTCACTGATGTGAATGGAAACGATTAGTTTCCCTCCTTTTTCAGATGAAGTCTGAGCCAGTGTAATCCCACCGCTGAATCACTCAGTCTCTTGTCTTTTGCTCCCTCTCTTTTCCTCTCTGCCTTGTCTGATTTATGTGGAAAAAAAATCATTTCTATTGAGTGATGGGGTCGTGCAGCTGTACCACTCTCTCTCTCTCGCACTTTCATTCACTAACAAACAACACAAAAACACTTGCACGCACACAGCTGAAGACAGAGCTGCTGGGTTTATACTTCCTGTCTTCTTTATCAGAACACTTTCTGTTTGATTTCTAAACATTTGTTTGCGTTAATTTATATTAGCTGTTGTAAGTAACTTTCACTGCTGACAATAAATGTATTAGGATATGGCAAGTTGTGGTGTTTTAGGTATTGGATGTGATGGTGAATTCTAAAAAACTATAGCAGACAACAAATTGCAAGTTCATGATGGAGGTGGCGGGGGTGTTCTCAAGCTGTGCGTTTGAATCGGGGCTCTCAGTCTGCTAGATAATCATCTGACACTCTCTCAGACACACAAGGCCCCAGGCCTCCAAATCACGACTGAGCTGCCCGTCCAATCGTCCAGGGATTTCTATTTCCCTCCCTCGCCTTCAAGCCATTTTTTTTACTGCTTTACTAATGTTGGCTTTGTTGATAAGCACTTTTTGATGAGAGCAGTATCTGTGGAAATGATTTCCTCCACCTTTTGAGAGATAAAGTAGCGGTAGATGGGACCTGGCAGGGGCAGGTGCTTGCATGCACACTAATAAAAGGACCCCTGCTCAGTTGAAAATCCTCCAGATTTTACATCCCTGCCCTCCAAACCTACACAGCTTGGAAGCTTTTCAACGCAAGCTCGGGATGATCCAAGTCATTCCCCTTCTCTTAAAAGGTGCAAGACACTAAAATGAGAACAGCATGCACGCTTTTGCACACATCACTGGTTTGGAAAATAACGTCTGCACTTATCATACTGTCGTGTGATATTTGAAATTGGATGGACATGTTGGGTCCAAGAGAATATAATGTGCAAGTTTCTGCTGACTGTCTCTAATTAATATAATTATCTGTTTAATTTATTCATATGTTGTTGTGACCCTGTGACATGTTCAGCTTAGTTAAAATCAGTGTCATAGGACACAAGCAGCAGGGAAACAGGAAGAGAAGGAGAGCAGAGAAACTAGAAGGTGAAAAAGAATGAAATATTTTCAGCTCCGCAATAATGACAAAGGCTTGAGAGAGGGAGAGCTGGGGGAGAGAGTGAAAGAGGAGAAAGAAAAATGATGGAAGAACAAACACAATCTTGCAATCATCTGTCAGGCCAGTATGCAGCAGCTATGGATCTTGCTGCCTCTGGGTTACACTAATGTACTCCTGGGCCTGAAAGTAGCTCATCAGTGCCAACTATAGACTCACATTTCTGTTCAAATCATTAATGGGACATTGAACAGCAGGACAAAGCTGGTTGGAAGCTCTGCTCAAACAAAAACCTCTCACTTTCACCTGGTAGTAAAAACAATAAATAGAACCCAGAAGATCATAGTGGGTTGGATTTTATTTCATTTCTTGTTTATTTATTGTATGAACAAGTGTGTAGTAAGTAATTACACAATGATGAGGGTAGAAAAATGCAGTTTAAATTCTAAGTGAGAAATGGAATACTTAATAACTAATATCGGGGGTCTCCTTAAAGTGAATATATGTTTCACTGTTAAAATCTCAATCATAGGCTGCAACTGAAAATAAAGTTTAAATATAACAAGAGAAGTGTTGAAGTTATCACAGGAAGCAGTAAGTCTGAAAACTTTCAGACATTTTATCACAAAAAAGACAATCAGGACTTCAGAGGACATCCTGAGACTCATTGCACTGCTATAGGAAGACTGGGGATGCAGAAGATAGAGGAACAAGGATTCTAATGATTGTATAATTTATAATTATCACTAATTTTGCACTCTTTGGTTTAGAGTTAATAAACAACCATCCTTAAAGCTGATGGGCATAGATATTAGAGACAAAATATTGTCTTATAATTTATTCATAATGATCTGTTAGTCTATTCCTTCATTTCATTGTTTTCTTCCAATGAGAATAATTATTATAGTACTTATCAATTATCTAGTTATTATTTGTTTTTATTATCTAATTTGTGCATTCTTTTAAACTGATGACAACTTCAAATAAAAAAGGAATACGCAAAGTGATGTTCTGAAATATTTCTCAACCTTGTTCTTGAGGCGCGTCGATCTGACAGCGGTAACAATCTTTATGTAGTTTTATGCCTTTTTTGCGCATTCAGTTTCTGTTCTATTTGTTAACATAAAAACCAGTTTACTCACATGAAAGATGATTTCTGTGAGATTCCAAAAGTGTCTGACAGAAATGAGCCTCCTGATAGAGAACTTCTCTTTATGATGCTTGAACTGTTTTGTGCCTCTGCAATAAAAAATCTGCTCCTCAATGATTCCAAATAACTGTAATTTTGGAAGCATGGAGTTGACGGTTTATTGTTTTTGCACTGTTGCAAAGTTACCAAAGGTTTAGGCACAACATTAAAGTGTCACAGAAATGGAGGACTGCCACAGAATAGAGTGTCGACAAGGAAAAAGGCCACTGCACCACTGAAATATCATACTGTCAGTCATTTTGCTTTCCTCCCATCATTATTCTAAGGTAGTAGAAACAGATGACCTTTTCTGGTCAAAAGCTTAGTGTGGTTAAAATTCAATTTAGTGTAAGAGAGTCTGAAAAGAGAAGAAAAACATGGTAACCTTTATTCTGACATTGATGCTAACCCTGAACAATATTCCCTAAAGGGGATGAGAACCCTGTACTATGATGTGTGCTAGAAAACAGAGTGTGTGTCTGTATGTGTGTGTGTACGTGTTGTTTATTTGTATCACTCTGAAAGGAGTTACACTTCTCCACAACTATTGTCAACCTCTCTGAAAAACACATTATTTCAATTAAACCTATTTTTTGTTCCTCTTCATGCAAATTCTCACCATTTTTTTCTTTACTGTTTTTTTCTCTTGAGAACTAAAAAAAGCAAATTAAAATAAATAAACTTGGGAGCAAATCAGTGTTCATGACATTAATTGTTCTGGTTCTCTGATTATAGCCCAGGTGCCTTTATGGTGCGTTAATTAAAAAGTACAGATGATTATTCTAAGGTTTTTATTTGCACATCAACTTTTGACAATTACATTTATTTCTATTCAGGCAACATGTTTATGCTCACATCATCCAAATAATAACTGTACAGTATATAAATTTAGTACAACAAAGACTATACATAATGAGGACAGTGCATGATTGGAGAGGAGGGATTCAGCTGAACTGCTTAAATGCTGTGAAACGAACAGAACAGCAGGACTGAATGGCATAATTACACATGCTTTATACACAAACTACTATTTAAGTCAGAGGAGGTAGTTAAGCATTAAGAAATTTAATTTGTAAAAGAGGAAATCAGCCATAAAACAGAATTCACATACATGTTTTTTTCTGTTCTTTTACAGCTCAATTAGCCAATTCAAAGTCTTTAAACCGGGAATTTCTCTACAGACACTGAATCCTAAGTGAAGTTTTAGTTTAAAAAGACTGCTGTCTCTGTCTTTAAATCCTAAATATACTCTTTAGTATCTCTAGAACATCAGAGGGTCAAATTAATTCAAGAGTATGTTCTCTTAAAGACATGTCAAAATCAGCCATGTTGCTCTGAGATGTTCAAGCCTCCTTTTACTGGCTCTGTGAAAAGGACACAATCAGCCAGAAGATGTGAAAAAGAAAAAAAAAAAGGAGAGAAGTCCCCGGCCTCTTAGAGCATCTCAGGCTGCTAGAAGAGCAATAACCCTCTCACTCTCTGGTCCTATAATCCTGTCCACAGAGATGCACAAACATAGTTAAACCAAAAAGCAAAGAAAAACAAATAGGAACAACAACAACTCAATAATCTGTAGCACCACATGAGAGTAAATTGTGCCAGAATTGCAATGCATTCTGTACAAATTTCAGCATATAGACAAAAACAACAAAAAGAGGGAAAAAATCAAACACAAAAAAACCTCTGAGTCAAGCAAAAAAAGAGACTTAAACAGGTTAGGTCAGCAATTATAAAATACACCCAAGAGATACATGAAATGTCTGCTGGTAAATGAAACTCAGTTTAGATTAAAGGACATTTTAATCATCGAGTTTTTAATTTGGGCTTTGAAATATACTCAGACTAGGTGTCGCAGTGTTTCCACTGTTGAAAGGACGTTACTCTGATACATACAGTCCTCTGCTCGGTGAAAAGATGGAGGACTTATAAAGCTTGTTTTTAAGCGTAGTGAAGGAAGCAGTCCCATGAAGGAAACAACCTTATTTATTCAAGTAACTGTTGGGCTCAATAGCTGGCTATACCTAATGAATACAAAACAAGGTGATTCACTGAGCAAACTGCAGTTGAAGGGTAAAAAGAACAATTTATCAACCTTGCAAACAGGAAACTAATTACAGTGCTTGTGTGGAATTAATATTATTTGCCAGTTCATACATGGTAAGCAGTTCTCACTGTAATGAAATCTAAGAATGCTGGCCAGCATTTCAGTTTATTCAGTCTCAGTTTTAAAAAAAAAAAAGATGTAGCGAGTATCCATGATCTGCAAAGTCTTTTTAACTGTCCTAAAGCAGAATTAAAGATGGATGGATGCATTTATAAATAATCATCAAGTAATGTAGTTCTTATATTTCCAGACAATCTATTCCAGCCAAGTGAAATAGAGAAAAAACACAGAAAAAAAGGGGGGACAACTCTTAAAATTACTATATCTATCTAACGGCAATAACTCCTTTTGGTGAGTGGGCTCTGTTCATGCTGTTGTACATCTTCTTTCTTGTTATTCTTGTTACTGTTGAAAATCCCTAGAAGTATTGAAATGGCTGAAAAGTCTTAAATAAAATACCACCAACTTACCACATCATATCATTATCAATACCATTTGGAGCAGTGGTTTAAGTCAATTGTCTCTGTTGCTGCCAAGATGTTAACCATTGAAGCATACTTGTCCAACTTGGAATCCAAACTTCTGGCTGCTGCTGCCAAAGTCTGTTGGAGCCACATCTATAACAGGCAGCAGCTCAGCCGAGGGCGAGTCGATCTCTAAAATGGTCTTTTCCTGACCTTTACGAGACTAAAAGAGAAAAATCAAAGTCATTATAAGAATCTGCTTGGCTAAATTCCACTAACTAATCCTTTCCCACTCGAACATGGATCCCTGATTAGGTCTGTAACTTGATCTCTTCAATTAAATACAGCTGACAACAGCAGCACTGCTGACAAATACATTAGTCTCATTGATGCTAATTCCAGCTTGACCAGCAAGTTGTTTTCCCCAACACATGCCAGCACTGACCTGGCATCCATCATGCACTGCTGTGATGAAGGGGCTTTTGGCTTGTGTGAGCTCCTCATCATTGCTCCCCCGTAAGCGGAGGGCATGCTGGTAGGAACGGGAGGTGCTGTCAAACCAGCCTGCTGAATTCTGGCAGATGTAGGTGAAGCTCTGCTTAGCTGTAGCACTTAACAGCTTCAAGAAGGTCAGCTGGACTACATGCACAGGGTTCCCATCTCTGTCAGTGTAAGAGAACTGAATGACATACAAAACAACAACATTAGTGTGCATGATGTGCAAGAGAAACATACTTTAGCAGAAGCTTTTAAATCAAACAGAAGAAAATCTCTCAGAGACGAGAGAAAACAAGTATGATGGCAACCATTCAACAGCTGCACGTGAGAAGTCACACAGCTGCTCATGTCTTTGTGTGAATCATTCTGACTTCTGATATCAACAGCTAGCAATTTCAAATCAGCTTTTTCATTGTACTCAACATTATGACTTAATACTAAACCATACAGTGAGCATATTCATGAACAATAACCTTCATGTGGAGTCATGAGCATGAATGCAGCACGCCAAAGTACTCAGTCTTTTGTATGACCCTCATTCAGAAAGTCATGTTTGTTATAAATAATTTCACTGTAAAAGATTGTCTGAAATGTATATTTATATGTTTTATTGTACCTGTTTCCCCTTCTTGTATTGGCTAAACCAACTTCCTGGTTTCTCTTTGCTCCATGCTGCCAATTTCACCTGGATGCACAGCAGACAGAGGGGAGTGTGTTTAATAAAGTTTTTTTATTTTTTTTTTTGCTCAGGAGACTTTGGAAGTATTTTTCCCATAATGTAATGGAAGAGACATAACAACATAGAAGAGACTGCTTTGTAATGGCTGGCTGCAAAAACTTGAAAGCTCACCGTCTCAATCCTTTTGTCTGGGTAGAGACATGTCTCACCAAAGGCCGTGAAGTTACAGAAGACCTTAATGGAGTCTCTGTGACAACCCTGGTTAGGATCTATCCAGTAGTCCCCTAAAGTGTTATATAACGTGGCAATTAACACACTAATTAGCAATTTTTTAATTGAAAATCTTTTGAATATATGTGGATAGTTTTGAATTAAAACATTTGTTAAAATCAAACAAAACTTAAGAGGCAAAAATGTGGTGAAACAAATAGATTTAATAACATATTGTCTTTGCAAACCATCTTTGTAGTCAGGCTGAATCATCATCAGCTCTTTGCAGCTTCGAGCAGGACTGTCAAAGGTTCCAAGAGGCCTCCTTATGAGCTCCACTTCATTTTTCATGGAGGAGAGAGTTGCAAAGACTTCCTCCATTCCCTCAACATCCTCCAGTGGTTGATCTCCCTGAAGGAACTCCTCATCATCGTTCCTGGTTGAGTCTGGTCCTCCTGCCTGATCTGAATGTCTTCGTCTCTTTCGCCTCCCCTCCCAAATTGGCAGAGGTTGAACCACTGTCGCAGGCAGTCCCTGAAGGTAGCACAGACAGGTAAAATAATACATAGACAATGAAAGAGGATGAGGTCAGACTAAAATGAGACTGCAATGGAGTAAATCATTAGAAATCCTCACTGGGGCTCCTGGAGGACCAGCAGGGCCTGGATCTCCAATGGGACCAATAACACCCTGGAAACAGAAGAGGACAGGAGACTTTATCCAGGTAGCTGTTGTATGGCTGCTGCTTATAGGATTTTCAAGTGTCATGCATCAGCATTTTGTGGTTATAGAGTTTGTTTTTTGTTACAAAATCCCACAGCAAACCTAATCCTATTAAAAGGGCCCAGTGAAAAAACAGTCACACTGGACAGCAGGCTTTTAGTTCCAAAAACATCCCGTAAACACAGCAGGGTTTTGAGATTAGGATGCATTGAACACTGAAGCCAACAAATGTACTTTCTCCTTTGTCCCCAGCATATGTTCACAACAGCTGCTTGCCAACAAGAGGTGCAAATGCAGGAATGGCAACACATAAATAAGACTGATTATTGTACCCACCATGTCTCCCTTCGATCCTTTCTCACCAGCTGGACCCTACGAGAGGAGATAAGGTGTAAATAAGCATCAATATGGACAATCAAAAGTGTAAAACTGTTAAAAGATTACAAAAAATGATTAAAGAATTGCAAAATATGCATCAGACAACTGCTTAGCAACAAAAGCTTGCAAGGCTGCAGCGTGCTGGAAATTATTGCACCTTATGTTTTGGATTTTTAACTCTTTCATGTTTGAACTTTGATAATCTTTAGTCAAGACTTTTTCTTAAAACATTTTATTTCTCTTTAGGAATACAAAAATATTGTTTTGAGTTTCTGATGGAGGGGCCTTTGTGCAAATAAATACAAAAATGTCATGATTTGGGGTTTTTAGGAGTGTTAATTACTTCAATAGTTATTCTATGTTTGTCTGTGCTGTAAGTTAGTTTTAGGGTTTTTGGGATAAATTGAGTTTTAGGCAGATTCACATTTTGGTTTGTGTATTTCTTCTAGCTTCATGTCATTACTTATGTCTGGTTATAGTTCATTCTTTTTCTCAAGCCATTTTTTGATTTATCAAGATCTTTTTGTCCAAGAAAACAGTTTTTGAGTAGCTGTCTAGTGTCATTTTGACTCGACATGAGAATAAAGTTTTCTAGTTTTGTGCAAGTCAATATTGGAAACAGCTCGAGTTTGAACATGTCTGCATACTGTGATTGGACATCTGGGTTGGTCTCAACACTCTGCAGTCTCAAACACATTGTGTGAAGTGGCACATAAGAACATATCCATTGATGTAGGAGATGATGCTGCTGTAACAGCTAAGATACTCACAGAGAGTCCATCTGGACCTGGTGGACCGATGGGACCAGGTGAGCCGACTCCACCCTACGTATGAACACAGTAACTTCCTGTTAGAGGATCCTATTTTTGGAGAAGTATATCAGGTGCATCATTACTCAACAGTATGTACCTGATCTCCTTTAGATCCTTGCAAACCTTGGTTTCCTGGCAGACCTCGGTCTCCCTTCTCACCAGGTTCCCCTGGGGGGCCAATTAAACCAATCAATCCTCCATGACCCTACAAAAAAAAATTAGAATAATAAGTCAAAGTTTAACTGGACGGTGTTTCTCTGGGTTTTATCTGGTGCACATGAAAAACTCACCTTTTCTCCTTTCTTTCCTGGGTCTCCTTTTAACCCTGGAAGTCCTGGTGGACCCTGTTATGAACATCATGTATTAGTCAGTTACAGTGCAGCTGTTTTATTTCCCTGAACTATTTTATATTATTATTAATTATTTTGACCAACTTTATTCTCAGATACATAGAAAGTCTCTTACTATCGGTCCTGGTGGGCCAGTTTGTCCTGGTGGTCCATTTAATCCTTGTTCTCCCTTTAAAATACCCACATGAGGGTCATGATCAGCACAGCGACATTAAACCTGATATAGTTGGCCTGCATTGAATGACATATTGCTTCTGTGATCACTAACCGCTGGACCTGGAATGCCTCGTAGCCCTTCTGGACCAGGCCTTCCTGGTGGTCCTTGGGGTCCTACTGGTCCTGTCTTTCCCACTGGTCCCAGAGTCCCTGTAGCCCCCTAGATAGAGATTTTATAATTGTAAACATTTCAATTAAAAGAGATTCTAAGGTCTTTGTTCTGTTTACAGTCAGTGAGCAGGAAGTTCTTGTTCATACTTTGGCTCCTTTCAAGCCTTGTTTCCCTTCTTTCCCTGCAGCACCAACGTGACCCTGGTAGAGACAGTAAATAGTGTCATTGGGACAATAGCCCGATACGATGAAATACATTAGTATGTTCAACAACCCCCCACTAAACTTACTCTCCGACCAGGAGGTCCTGGAGGACCGGGTTCTCCAGAGGCTCCTTGTGGTCCCTAAAGATAAGAGCACACACTGTGAGACCCCACAATGTCTCAGACTCTGGTCAGGCTTGTAAAAGCTTGTGTAAATGGTCTCATGTGTAATAAGTGAACAAGAACGACAACAATCCCTGCCTACCGCTTTTCCAGGTTCTCCATTGTCTCCCTTAGGTCCAGATGCCCCATCAACCCCCTACGTGCAGAAATGACATAGTAGAAATTTACAAATACAAAACTAGAAATTAAAATAAATAAATAGATAAGGTCTTACATTTGCACCTGCTTCTCCGGGGGGGCCTGTATCTCCAGGAAATCCAATTGGACCCTTTGATCAAAAAGAGTGAATATAAAAATCCTGAATGAATTTATAACCTGACTGACTTTAAAATGATCCAAGGTTATTGTAAGTCTACTCACAAGGTTGCCTTTGGGTCCATCTTCTCCTGGTGATCCTCTAGATCCTGGAGGTCCAGCTGCACCAGGAGGACCAGAGTCACCCTTCTCCCCTACATCACCTTTACCACCCTGAGAGAGCAGGAAATAAACATGTTCTATGCTTGAACTTCACAAAAAAACAAAAAACAAGATGAAGACAATGTAACTCACAGGAGGACCAGGCTCTCCAGCTGGTCCAGGGTCTCCAGCCTCTCCATCCTCTCCCTGACAGAAAAAAAAACAACTGATTTGATAAAACACTCATACACACTGTCTCTCCACCATTCTTTTGAACATGTACAGTGACACGAAGTATTACTGCTAACTGGATTTACTGACCTTCTCTCCAACGAGTCCAGGCTGGCCGACTCCTCCAGGTGAGCCCGGCGGACCCTGGAGCAGGAGGAGAAAAAAACATCTTCAACTTAAACAAGGGCAGGTTTAAAATATTCATTGGATTAAAAATAAATAAAAAATCAGATTCTGCAGTATCCTTTTGTTTTGCTTGCCAGAAACTTTGCAGACATAATGTTGCAACCAGAACACTGTGCAGAAGAAATGAGTCGTCCAGTTGAGTTAAACTTTTAGCAGTTTGCTTGATTGTTAATGTGCATTTATTTTATGTTGTGCATTCAGTATGTAGCAGTACACTGAACCATCTTCACCATTAAACTCCTGCAGTCAACGGCTTCCTTCAATTCTAACCCTTTTCATTGTTTTCTTGTATCAGTCTATTTATAGATTCATCTCTGCAGTGCTGCATGTCCATTCTTCCCGCGATGAAGCACTAACTTGAGTCTCACACTTCTCTTCAACCGACTGCTGCATAATTGAGTGATATGAGGTACTGCAGAGGGACAGCCATTACTGGAGGTACATATAACTGCCTCTCTGGGATAATAGTCTAATACTCCTTAATGATGTATGAAGCAGTAAATAGAACTTTCACAGGGATTACATTTTAATACTTTTTAATAATTCAGGTTTCAAAAGCCATGGACGGTCTGTGGTAAGACGTGCTCAGAGGACAGAAGGGTGAAACATATATTTTGTGGCGTGTAAGTTATTCGAGTGCGTGTACTGATATCCTGAAACACTACCATCACAATTCCAGGTGTTTTTAACTAGAAAATGAACCTCATTGAATTGCATTAAATTGCAATTGCATCGGACTTGTGTAAAATTATGCCCATTTATCAATTTCATGAGTCATAGTTTGAAAATATGCAGAAAATTCTGGAGTACAAAAAACATGTTGGTGCTTATTAGTTCAATAAATACAAACTAGGATGTGAGATAAATGAAAGACAAATTATGATCATATTAAAAGTGTCCTGATTCTAATATTTTTAAATGGACTTAAAGAGATTAGAAAGATGTTTACCTCAGCACCAATAGGTCCCTGAGGGCCTCGTGGGCCATGCAGTCCTGGAAGCCCCTAAGAAGGAAGACATGTGTTTTAATAGGACAATAGAAAACATTTAAAACTGTACAGTGAATGTGAGCTGGTGCATCCTAAATTAAAGTTATATGCTACATTACTACAGCTGTGGTTCCAATAATGATTATCATTGTACAGACATGATGAAGTCACCCGGACAGACAGGTCATTACACTCAGTATGACACAGATTCTCATCCTTCCACTGCTTCTCTTATTTCTACTTATTAATGAGAAATCTCTGGACTGTGATGTGCATTCTCTCAACCAGCGATGTGATTTGACTCATCTGTGCACAGAAGTGTAACGTGCATTTACTCCAAACTGGTTTTAGTTTCCTTGAGCTGTGCTGTGCATTGCTCTGAAGTCTTGCGGGGAACCTTGTGTTGTAAAGACACTGAAACAGAAGACAGACAATCTGCCCAGAGAGGAAACACATACAGTATCCCTCTGGCACAGAAGAAACTTCAGCTTTACGGGGGAGAATTCTGTGATCCGCAACACTAACACATGAATAAAAGTTTCACACTGAGTCCTCAGCATCTCTCCTCGCCTTACTCTCTTGTTCTGGTTCTGTTTTAATGCTTTCCCTCCCTAATCTGAATGTGAAAACCAGGAGCAAGAGTGAAGCTTGTTGAGCGTGTGTTCATGGCTGACAGCGTTGTGAGACGACTGTCACAAAGGAGGATGCTCATTAGACAGCCAAGGCTGAGGCTAATCTGATTAGCAGCTGTCACAATGAGCGCCCCGCCTCTTACTTCCACTCCATCGCTCTACCGTCTCCTTTTATGTCACTACTTTTTCTTTTCATCCTCTTCCTTCTTTTCACACACACACACAGCCACCATATTCACTCTCTAGGCTCATCTTTTTCCCACAAGAAGTTATTGATTTCTGCTGCTTATGAGCAGAAGCACAAAGATTGTGCAATAAAAAATGTGCTGACATTATTACAGGTTGCAAAGTTTAAATGTAAATGTCCTTTTAATGCCACACCGACATTATTCTTAAAACGTTTTTATAGGATGCTACGATATGAGAAACAAACTCAGTGGGATGCACATGCCACAAAAACATTAACAACTTATTTCACATCATTAAGAACAGCAGCTGTAAGGAGCACATCTGGGATAAAAGTATAAGAATTATTCAGGTGTTGCCAGTGTCTTTGTTCTTTGTCCTCTTCAGATTTGTCCTTGCACTGGCCATATGAGACGGTTTGACAGGATTTATTAACAGTGCTTTTAATTTTAGGACAAATTATTGTCTTTTAATATCTCGTTTCCTTACAGAAAATGCTAATCAAGACGGAGCGTTCAGTGTTACACACTGTAGGCTATCAGAGTCAGAGCCCTGGGTTTGCTCTTCATAGTAAATGAATAAATCAAACATCATCCAGGGTAAATTACGTCTCAGCTGAGAGATTGTCAAATACTAAAAATTTGACTTAGTGACCAATTACTACTCTTAAAACAATAAAAAACTATGAGAACATAAATAATCTTGTTTCATTCCTGTTTAAACCTGCTGGCCTCCCATGACCAGCTCTCTGCTATGAAGCTCTGTTTTATAAAAATTAAGAATTATAAGTCATTGATGATTTTTTAAATTTTTTTTTAAATTACTTGAGAGAAAATGTTTTCTTTGTTTACGTGTCCTCTTATATTTCCATCTTTACCATTTTGTTTCAGATTACATCTGGATCATTCTCATAGACTGAGATTAAAAAAATCAAATAAAAAACAAGATATTTGGATTGAACTTTTTATCTAACCTGTATAAATTGCTTTATGGATTATTTAAAGAGGTCCTTCCATTAAAAACGTTTTTTCTGAGGTTTCTGTTGAATATTTTAGCTCCACAGGTGTTCTTACCTTCATAGTGGGCGTGAAAACAGGTCAACAACTTCTCTTTCAGTTTTAATCTCTCAAACTACGCAGGTGGCGATAAAACCCAAGTTCTCCCAAGTCTGAACGGCCTGTATCTGTTTCGTCACAACTCCTTTGTTCGTTAGTATTCGGCAGCTCCCGCAGTTAAAACCACGCCTAGCATGCTGCTGGCTAAAAGCTGTAGCATAAGACGCAGCAAACAGGAAGACACGACGTCTGATGTTGCCATGCGCAGCAGGGCAGGAAACAGTATACCTTGCTCTCATAGGCTAGTTTGTTAGCCAATCAGAGTCCAGCAAATTAGAATAATGAATATGAACGAGCTGCTGCTCGAGGCCTGACGGAAGGAGCCGGGACCAGCCGAATTTTAACGCAGACAGATTGAAAGGTCTGTTAATCAGTGTTTCCTGATGTTTTTTAGATAAAATGTTTCATATTACTGGTTAATACTTAAGAAATAACCACAAAGTCCTGAAATGTGTATGAAATGGCCTCTTTAAGTGCATCAGGGTTGAAAGACAAAGACTAACATTTCTGAGACACAATGGTAAAATAAAAAGTAGCAATAATGTATTAATAGCTTTACTCATGTCTGGATGGGACGATATGTTTGACATAATAGACCAGTTAAGAAAACACTCCAGTTTTACTCACCATTGAACCAACATGGCCGCTCTCTCCTTTTTCCCCTGGTGGTCCTGGCATTCCCTGCACAGTAACAAGCATGAGGCAGAGGAAAACAACACAGAGCTAAAAGCCTTGAAACTCAGAAGAGTTTTTACCTGTAGTCCAGAGGGACCGGGTGGGCCCTTAAACCCTCTAAGACCATCATCACCTTTTGCCCCATTCACACCCATTTGCCCACGAGGACCTGGCTCACCATCTGCACCCTAGAAAAATACTCATAATTAATGCTACATATATAAGATCTCAGACGATGATATTTTGGGTTTATAATGGGTGGAATGGTTCATACAGATGGTCCTGGTTGGCCCACGGGTCCTTGAACACCAACAGGCCCTGGGGGGCCCTGTGAAGAGAAAAAATAATGAACAATTGAGAAACATAATCAAAATAATTTATTCTTTACAATGAATAATGTCTATACGATCAATCGTCATCATATTTAATGTTAATATTCACTAAAATACTAAAATACTTACACCTTCTCCTTTGTCTCCTTTGCTACCTTTCTGGCCTGGTCCACCTGGTTCCCCCTTACAGACACACATGTATGAAAACACGTGTATAATTGAGCCAAACGATCTACATGAAACTAACAGTAGGGCTTCAGTCCAGACTTACTGTCCAATGCAACTACCTTGTCTCCATCCTCCCCAGGAGGTCCAGGAGGTCCTGCAACCCCAAGCTGCCCTGTAGGTCCCGGTTCTCCATCACTCCCAGCTGGCCCAAAGGCTCCCTTCTCTCCCTAAAGCACAGATAGGAAAACACAACACATTCAGCAATGGCTGGAATGCTCATTGCCCTCATATCTCAGTGTGGCAGATCATGTGATAGATCAGTGGAGAAAGTCACGTCCAAGAAATCCAGAAATTCTTCGAAGTATTTTTTCCTTAAACTGTGTTTTGGTTTCTGTCTAATCTTGATACTTCCTAAAATGAAAGCACATTATTTTATTCATAGAGTGGTGGGTGATGGTGCATCATGTGCGGGGGCCTAAAAAAAAGAAAATTAGCACTTTTCCAAATCTTACTGGCTCGCCTTTCTCTCCCGTCGGCCCAGCAGGACCGGCGCCGCCTGACCGTCCAGGCTGGCCAATAGCACCAGCCGACCCAGCAGGGCCCCGTTCACCAGTGGCACCCTGGAAATCAGAGGAGATGAGAGGTGAAGCAAGTACATCACATGAATCATACTTTTACTTAATGCATTGGTCACGATCAACGGTTACCATGGAAACAGCCTACATCTTTGAATCCTAGCAATTGATGTAACATGAGAAACGAATGATACATGGTAAAGAGAACTATTTGATGAAATTAGACTTACAATAGCTCCTGCTACACCTGGTGAGCCTTCTCCACCCTTCAGACCTGGAGGACCCTGAAAAGACAATAAGATAACAGCTGCTTCATTTACCGTGAAAGAGAATACATTTAAGCCCCTCCCACCTGTTGTGTGTGTTTAATTTAACCTAAATCAAAGCTGGGTTCTTTGTTGTTGACAGTAAAAGGACGATGTAGGAATGAAATATGCATTACCACTGAACCAGGGGTCCCTCGGCTCCCTCTGAAGCCTTTAAGCCCAGGAGGGCCACTCTTCCCTGTTGCTCCCAGTGGACCTGGATCTCCCTAGAACCAACACATACAACTGATTAGATAAATAAGCACCCGGTGGAAATGAGCTTGTATCTTTTAGGAGCCTTCAGAGACTCGGTATCATGAGGTGTTTCTGTTATTTACTGGATCTGGGTTAAATATAAAAAATACACATCAGTGTAGAGAAACTCTACTTTATCAAGAAGTATTATTGATAAAAGTACATGATTACAATCCTGACACCATGACACTCACCTTGGCACCCTCCTTTCCAGCAGTTCCTGGTAAACCATGCTCACCGGGTGGTCCTGGTGAACCTGGATGACCTCTGTCTCCAGTTGGTCCAGTCTCACCAGATTTACCCTGAAAACAGGCAGCATGCACGATGTAACAGTAATCCATAATATTATAAACAAACAACGGTCCCATCTGAAAATCAATGTATACTAATTACCTGTGGTCCAACAACTCCCGGGGGTCCAGGAGGACCGTTCTTACCTTGGAAACCCTGAAGAAAAGACAGACAGGTCTTCAGATTCACATGACACAGATCCACTTCTCCACTGTTATCATGTTTTATTAGATTTACTAGATTATGTTGACACGTAACACTATCTACTCCATGTGCATATTAAGACAAATGAACTCTGATCCTGTAACAACATTTTAATAAAATAACGACTCACTGGTTCCCCCCTCTGACCTGGATGGCCTGGTAATCCATCTTTTCCAGGAGGACCCTGAAAATGAAAAATTTTTTGCATCACTGTAATCTGAACTTGACCAAAGTTTATTAAATTAGTTTCAGATCTAATTAGTAGCATCACAGAAAAAAACCTTTATCTTACATTAGGTCCTTTGGATCCAGGTTCACCATTTTGCCCTTGTGGTCCTTGAGGACCCTAAAAAAATAACAACTCTGGTTGACAAATTGATGTACCAATAAAGTTTTTCAAGTTCCCTTTCATTTTAAATATGTTTTATACAGTAGTGAAACTATTACCTGATCTCCTGGAGATCCTGGAGGGCCATCCTGTCCAGGTGAACCCTACCAGGTAGATAAGACAAAAAAACAACTAAACATCAAACTAAAGGCTGAGAGTGTAAAGTGAAGCCGTTTCTTCTCACTGCACCAGCTGACCAACCATCTAAACGTGAAATGCATCAACCTGTTTCATCTTGGTTGATACACTCGTCCTTGTGAGCATCAGGTGTGTTGATGTGACAGTAACTATATGTGCATGTTCACCTTTTCACCAGGCTTTCCAGTTGGCCCCCGAGCTCCTCTTCCCCCCCGGGCTCCCTGTCAGAACACAAACATCTGGCTGATCAGCACATGTAGAAGTGTAAAAACCCTGTAGAGACCTGATAATGTGGTTTATGTGTAGATTACATCTCATACTCACATTAGGACCTCTTTGCCCGCCCAGACCTGGCTGACCAGCTGGACCCTGCATTATAAAGGACAGAAATCATTGATGACGTAGCTCTACATCCTATCAGGTAACGTGTACAGCATGATAAAGTCTTCAGTCCTCACCCTTCTTCCTTTCTCTCCCAAGATTCCAGCTACACCAGGAAAGCCGAGGGATCCCTGCAGACCCACGCAGAGGTTAATCACCCCCAGATCTCCATTTATCATACGTCACCTCTAATGTCTCACTAACTTATAATCAAACACAGTTTCAAATGAAAACAACATTCACTTAAATAAACTGACATCATTAACGAACTATAAACACTACAGTCTCTGTAACGTGCCATTTATCCTACTTTTACTTTTAATCTGACAGGAAACCGTCTGGTAAAGACGCGTGTCTTGTTGCTACATCTTGTTGCTTAAAGCTCCGATAAAAGAAGGATACATAAAGTGACTGTGAAAGATTATCAATACCAGATTACCTTGGGACCTTGTCTTCCTGGGTAACCAGGCAGTCCAGGTACGCCGAGTTTACCCTGCAAAGTGGACAAAGCAGGAAATAAGTGTTAATAATTTTACAAAAACTACAACTAGTTATATATTTTTAAATATACTATGTTGGAGCTAATAAAACATAATATAAAGATGAACTAGCTAAAGTATTTACTGTGGCAGTTTTCTCATAGTGGAGGTCTATAAACGTGTAACAAATGCGCAAACATTAAAATCTGTATGTTGACTATTAATCATTGAAATCCGTACTTCATAAAAATGTTTTGTAATAGCTGAAAACCAGATGCTATTTTTCTTTACACAGTTAGCGAGACACTAATTACAGTTTATGTAATAGGTTTATTAACACTGCAGCCTGTTTGTTACTCCCGTCATCTAAATGGCACAACTTTTTTTTTCTCTAGTGCAAAATGTATTAAAAATAAGCTGAAATAAAAATAAAAACAGGCAAACACCTTTTCTCCTGCAGTACCAGCTGCTCCTGGATCTCCTAGAGGGCCTGTTTGACCTTTTGGCCCCTCTGGACCATCCTCTCCTCGAGGTCCCAGAACTCCACTTTCCCCCTGTTTAGTTTTTTTTTTTTTAGAAAATGAAGAAGATGGCATGTACTCTCCATTACTAAGTAATAACTGAGATGATAACAAAAATGTCTGACATGAACAAAACATTTCACCCTGTCTCCTTTGACCCCCATGTCCCCCTTTGGCCCCGGGAAGCCGTCTTCTCCCTACAAAGTAATGATAACAGGTCTGATGATTGCTTTCAAACCTCGTCACTGTGATGTCATCACAACGAAACATTCTCAAAATCAAAATCCACAGTTTGACAGCAAGTGACAAAAAAACAAATTTGACCAGTTTTTCTCACTTTTTCTCCTTTGCTCCCCTTGAAACCTCGAACTCCATCTGCTCCCTGTGAATTAGACAAAAAAAAAAACACAATATAACAAGAATCTCAGGAAACTTCTGGACTTTACATTATCTTTATTTTACATGTATTTTCAAAAACTCACCGTAAAACACAATATCTCAAACATTCACATAGAGCTTTCTTACAGTTTTCTTGTTCTCTTATTGATTTTCATATGTGTTACCAACTTGATATCACAAAAATCCAGCCTTGTAAAGAAATCCTCTTCATCCACATTCAGTATGAACTTGGACACTTCTTCATGGACTGATCTGGTCTGTCTGACTCCAGGTTTCTCCTACATATCAAATGTTTTTCATACTGTCCATAAAAGTTCTTATTAGAACCAAGTTCCTCTCCTTGCTCCTTTCAGCATAACTTGTTTCTTAAAGGTCAAACACCAGCCCCCCCCTCCCCATTATACCTCATTGTTGTTGTTTTTTTTTGTTTTTTTTTTAAATGTCTAAGTCTCTCTGCCTGTTCACTCTGTCTCCAAAACCGGATATGGTCTCTCATATCATAAACTCAATAAAGTCCATTATACAACAGAAGAATGAAATTCAATTTCTCTTGTTGTAGAGTAAATCTCTTCTGACATAATAAGAAACTCAGACCCATCATTCAGTCTGCCAAATATATCCAGACAGGACAGGAAAAAAAAAAAAAAAACAACAACAAAAAAAAGGTCGAATCAGGCCAAATAAAAGTGGGTGAATGAATAAATCCATTGGTGAACATTACATCTAACTTTATAGATATGTAGTTCATGGCTCACCTTGACTCCACGAATACCTGGGTATCCAACAGGCCCCTGAGTGCCAGGTAAACCCTACATGAAAAAGAATATTATAAGCTTCAGTATGTAGAAGAAAGGTAAACCAAGGAAATGCACTCAGTCACTGTCTCCCATGTTTGCAACTGATTCTGATAACGGCATTGCTCCAACTCTAATGGTCTGATACTATAATAAAGATAATAACATTATTGGAACACAGTGATCATAATGACAAGCCTCTTTCACAGAAAACTGAAAAAACACACATGACACTTCAACACCACAGAGGATGAGGACCCTCACAGTTACCCACTTGGATGCCTTTTTCTCCAGGGGGGCCTTCTCTTCCTGGGTGACCCTAAAGCAGAAGAGTAAATATTAGAATGTATGAACACAGCTGCAGATAAAACATTCTCATATCGCTTCCGAACAGAATTTTCTGAATGCAATTAACAAACTAGAAAGTGTCACAGAAAGTGAAAAAGCACCTTGAGGTATCATTGTGTCACAAAGCTCTGCAGAACAATGCACGGAGTATTATGTGCAACTCATATAAATGTGTGTGTCTGCAATGTAAAATTAATTCCTTAAGATGAAAAAAAAAAAGGCAGCTCTCTGTAAGAAGATCTGCAGTTCTCATTCTAAATGTCATCCTGCTTTGGATCAAGCCTGAAAACGCCTCCAGTGGGATTAAAAAATGGAAAAGTAAAAAAAAAAAAAAAAACTACAGAAAATGTAAGTTGGCAAATTCAGTTCACTTTGTTGCATAAATTAATAAACGTTGCATGTGTGTACTTGCATGCACATGATTTTTATAGCTTTGCACAGGCGCATGCTAAACTGTTTGAGTCACGTCAAGGTCTACTATGAAATACATTTATTCAAAATTACAATTTCCTTGTGAAAGAAATGAGCTGCATGTTCTGTGTTTTATATGTGTGGTAACTTACAGGAGGGCCATCAACGCCTGGTAGTCCCTGCATACCTTGTTTACCCGGGGGACCCTGTATGAGATATGAACAGAATAATACTGAATATGTATATACATTGTGCTTATTGTGAAGCAATAGGTAGAAGTCTAGGCTTTTCTTAATGGCTGCAGTGTCTGTGTGTGTTTGCTGAGTATTGATTTCCTGTCTAGGCCTGTCTTGCCTTGATGGTAGCAAGAAGAGGCTGAATAATACTGTCCTGCCTGGCCTACCTCCTCTAGGTGTGTGATGACAGATGTCAAAAGGTCACTACTTTATTTCTTAGATTAAGTAAGAGACATGGTACCTACCTTCTCTCCTGGCACTCCAATAGGACCCTGAGGACCTAGAAAGCCCTGGACCAAAACAAAGCATCAATTCAATTAAGTGTTACAAGAATGCAAAAGGCTCGTAGCCCAGATTTTACCTGAAACGTCTGTAGATGTGTCAATATCTTAAATCTGAGTTATAAATACAATGGATGCTTGAGTTCATTTAAAATCTAAACAAACAAACAAACAAAAACAATGACATATGCAACAAATATGGAAATAAGTGGGAGTGTGTTATTAAATTGATGTTGTATATTTAGTCACCAGCATGGTATGACATCAGTAAATGTCTAAAATGTGTCACAAACAGATAAAATTCTCAAGTAACAGAACATGTACCTGTACACCTGGATTTCCTTGTTGACCTGGAGGTCCTATTTCTCCAGGTGGCCCCTAAAAACCAAAATAATGTGCACACATGTTGTTTATCATAAGCTTGTATAAGCTGAATTGTTTTAACTGTCACAGAATCCTACTTTCTCTGATGTTCTTATAGAAACCTCAAAAGTTCATTGTATCACGAGTACTAACTGCTAATACTTAGACGTACCAGGTTGCCCTTTGACCCTTGCACTCCATCAGTTCCACTGACTCCCTGAAAAAAATGAACACAGAATAAATATCAGGTTTTATACTGAGACAGTCCAGCAGTCTCTCTGATAATCTTCAAAGGTATAATAATGCTTCAACGCTGCGGATCTGAAGAGACCAAACGGCTCTGAGCTTTTCATCAAGGTGATGTTGACTCACCGGTTGTCCAGGTGAGCCAGGTGGCCCCCTTGGCCCCACGAGACCTCGGGCACCCTGGAGAGAAACACAGCAAACAGTCAGCAGCTAAACCTGCAATCATGATGAGACTGAACAAATGCAGAATACTAAACCATCAATCAAAACTGAGGAGAGGAAGAAAATGAAAAACAGCAAGAGACCTACAGTTTATTTGATCGGCTGCACGTGCTTGTTTTGTATGTGTTCTCTATGAAGCTTGTTGGTGTGAGTATGTTTGTGTGATTTGTTTTTGTCAGCTTCCCTCTTTGTAAGCTGGCCAGGCCACCTGTTCCAAAACCACATCTGTGATCTCCTGGGAAGTGATTGATATGGAAATAGAATCACTCAGGCCGGGTTTTATTGCTTACCTTGCTGACATCTTCTTTCCTCTTTTCCAACTCCATCTATCTCATTTCATTCACCACCAACTGAATTTCTGTCTCCTGTTTAAGTCGTGCTGTCTCATCTTTTCCATCCCGTCCTATTTCTCAACATCTTTCCCATCCAATGTTTTTGGGATTTATCAGAGTTTTGCAAACATGACTTATAGCAGCTCTTTTTCCTCAAGCACTGAGCGGTCTATTTGGACTGACAGAACCCTGCTGAGCCCTAACCTCACCTACTGGGAGACGGATAGTGAGTCATAACTGATTAACTAGAACTCCCAGATGATACCCCAAAAACAATGACAGCATCTTCAGCAGAGTTGTTGGAAGACGATCAGATTTGAGATAACTGGGTGAAAACAGATAAAATCTTAGTGACAGAAAGTGAAAATCGACTCTGCAGTGTTTGTCTCCTTATAATGAATGTTTTTCTTTAGTATTCTCACTTACTTTTTCTTTTTCAATTGCAAGCATGTTGAAGTAATTTTAACTAAGAAAGTGTGGCTGTCCAAATTATTTTGTTAGTTTTCTATAAATATTGTCCCCTATCAAATTTTGTTACATTTTCAGACTTTTCACGTGAAAAAAAAACAAAAAAACACAGAATATTCTCATGAAAGAGTATTTTGTTAAATAGCTTGAGCACATAATAAGGAAACATTATTTTCTTCCAGATCTGGGTACTTACAGGTTCACCTGGTTGCCCTCTTGGCCCCACAGGTCCATCAGATCCCTGAAACAAACAGCACATAGATCTTCTACTCCTCTTAGGTTCAACCTCTCGTGTGAGGACATTTATATTCTCACAGAATTAATCTATGAAATTTGTTCATTAAATGTATTTTCTGCCTGACAGATAAGGCCCAACTATCTACCATTCTACGCTCTCAGACTTCACCAGATCTATTGACAGCATGCTGACAGAGCTCCAAGCTTCATATTCTTAAATCTATGTTCGGGTGATAGTTGATAGTGCAGGAGTTCATTAATTGTTACAAAGATTTCTGTGAATCGATGGGGCTTTACCATCTAATTGTTTTATAAAATCCATTCACTGATCTGGAAGTTGTTTTTTTTTTTTTTAATTCGAAATAGAAACATTCAATAAAACAAACCACTGCTGCATGGTGTGTTTCTCTGGACTATTTTTAGAAAGTGCATTTTTTAAAGAATAGCGCACTCACCTTCTCTCCTGGCTCTCCAGTAGGCCCATGAGGACCGGGCCGTCCTCTTTCCCCCTACAAGATAAAAGCATTAGTCGTGAACTTGAAGACTAAATGAGCAGATTTATTTTGGCAGAGCTGCATCAAGCAGAAGATATTTTTGTGCACATTCACATCAAATAATCCACAACAATCATCCTGATCATAACATGTAAAGAAACATCTGACGCATGATTTGTAAAGAACTTACGCATGTCACGTTTAGATGTTAATGACTGATAGACTGTATGAAGACAGCCACAATGTTAAATCACCAAATCAAACTCACTTTGTGTCCCTTGTTTCCTGGGAGACCAGGCAGACCGTCAAAGCCCCTCTCACCCTGATACGGTAAAGAGAAACAAGTACAATAAATGCACACAGTCACATATTGTAATGTATAAATATTAGCACAATTGTAGTAAAAGTCGCTCCTTGCAGAGCTTCCCATCTGTTCTGAGTGTGTCGGGGAGAGGAAGTTTTCAGATTAGCTGCAGGTCTGTTAAAATGTTGCTTTGACTGATAAAGCCTGTCAGAGCAGCATCAGGGGACATTGGTTTACTCACTAAGCTTTTCCTGCAGCTGTTATGTATTGCGTAGCTTTGTTGTCAATGACATATAATAAGCTGGAGGCTGCTTGATACCTTAACGGCTTAAACTTGAAAGAGGAGATAGTTGTTTATTATTGGAGACCTTCATACAAAAACATATGCTGTATTGCTGAGGTCAAAGACCACAAAGATCTTAATAAGTAACTGTAATAAATAAAAAAAACTTTGTGGTTCTTATTCTAATGTGATTGTTGGAGTTCAGCACAGTCAAATGTTACCTTTGCACCTGTTTCACCAGGGGCTCCACGACCTCCATCCACACCTGCATGTCCCTACAAGACATCAGTCCAGTTAACATAAGATTCCCTTCAAAATACCTTAAGCATCATTTATCTGTATCACAGCATGCCAATGAATAACTTTAGAATAAAAATTAAACAATGCATGAGCTCTCTTTGGGTTCAGGTACTCAAACAGTAGTCTGAGTATTATTATGTGTATTATTATTTTAGCACTGAGTCCTGCAGTACTTAAGAAATCTCACCCTCTTGCCTGGTTTTCCATTAATTCCAGTGGGGCCTAGCAACCCACGGGGTCCCTAAAATAGCAAAACAGATGGAAAAGGGTGCAAAAAGGAAGGCAAGAAAACAAAAGGAAATCAATATGAAGACAGAAAACAGAGGTGTTATGAAACTAAATGTGAGGTAGACAAATCTGGTCTTTTCTTACTGAAGGTCCACTGTCTCCCTGGTCCCCTTTGAGACCAGGTGGGCCTGGAATACCCTATTAAAAAAAAAAAGATTTAAAAATCAATTGAAAATCAAATAAAATACAGGTGATATAAAAGGAAACCATCTAAATATGTGTTTATTATAATTTCTTTTTACATAATAAGTTAAGAGATATTTTGAAAATATTTAGAACACAAAGAGTATAAAAAAAGATGAAGTCGGGTTAGAAGACAAGAGATAATATGAAGTGTGAAGCTTGAAACTGGTCAGAAATATTGGAGCAATGAGGTTAGAGGTTGGTGAGGCCCTTGAGCTGTGGTACAAATTTGGTCTGAGTCAGAGGTGTGTCTTACCACTGGGCCTGGTCGCCCTGTAAGACCCAGTGGACCCGGAGGCCCCATAAGTGACAGCTGAAAAAAAAAAGGGAATTAATTGTTGTATGTTTAATTTGTTTGTTTGTTTTTTTATATACACACAAACATATTCACACATATATGTTTTAGTACTGTTTACCTTGGTCTGCTGCAAGATAGCTTGTGCTTGTGCCTCTTGGGGAGACACTATTGGTCCTTTCTGTGAATCACCTCCGTAGTGGAACTGTGGCATTAAAAAGAGAGAGAGGGTTAAATGCACTGCAGAATTACCTGAATGTAGATGAAGTTAAATTGCACAGCCCCCCCTTGTGGTCACAATACCACACATTGAAGAACATTCTGTTGTGTGTGTGTGTGTCGGTGTGTGTGTGTGTGTGTGTGTGTGTGTGTGTGTCTGTGCATGTTAGTGTCCTATAAAGTCATATTACTGGTAGCATCAGGAGGGTCCCTGGAGGACCTGGAATCCCATCAACCCCAGCAAGACCAGGGCGTCCTGGTGGGCCCTGAAGAGACAGGACAAGAAAACAATAAATTAAACAGTTCATACTTTTGTGTACTTACAGAATCAGAGAACAGAGAGTAATATTACAAATGAGAAGCTTTGAGGTAACTGCTTTGTGTAGGATTAGGTAGAATTTGGCAAATAATGCTAATAATTGGGGAAAATCTCCAGGAAATGAATGTAAATCAGAACTTGGTTGGAAAAGCTCACATTGGCAGCTGTTTTCTTCCATCTGCCAATGAAGATATGAACAAACTAACTCATGAATACGGTTCATTTGTATTCACAATATGAGCTGGAGTAAGAACTATAGAAAATAATATTATGTGTTGTGATGCAGTCATTTGTAGTAGTTTTTTTTTTTTTTTCCGTGGGGACAGGATGGTGTAAACAAATTCTTCCCCCAATAAAAAGTCAGAATGACTGTCCTTTGGCCTCTGAAGTGCTGGAATGACGGTGTGTTTGAAAGACGCTTACTGACAGTTTATAACTAAAAAATCAGTTACTTTTTTATAACATTTACATGTAACATCATGTCTACTGGACCACAGGTTCAGGAGGACACTGTGATCCAGGAGAAATGTCTCAGTTTAGTAACATGTATAGCCACAGTTTATAATTCTCCAATTAAAATTCTGTTTTTGATCAAGTAGAGAACATTGAGCAAAACTTACTAGATCACCAGGATCTCCCCTGGGTCCTGGAGGTCCTGTTGGTCCAGCTGGCCCTGGGAGACCCTAGATAGGACACATTAAAAGCAATCAGTGAATATTTCAATGAAACTTTATTTATATTCAGAACCCTAACCCTAAGTACGGAGCTTCCTGTGACCCTGAACAAGTAGATAATGACTGACGGACTGACTTCCAAGTACTGAATGTACTTTTTTAGTACTATACATGTTAAAAAATTCAATTTTTAAACATTATTGCACTTTCATCTCGACGTTGCAGAAATATATTATTGGTTTTGTTTCATTAAGAGTCATACTGCAGATTCTAAAACCAGTAAAGTTGCATTTTGATGGTTACCATCTAAATATTAACAGTATGTGACATCTTGACATTTCAGAAAGAATAATTCACTTTTTTCTGACATGTCTTCACTATCAGAGGTAAGTAAGAACTTACCTCTGGACCTTGAAGACCAGGAGGACCATACACTGAAAACCCCTAGAAACAAGCACAAACTGCATGTAGTAAAAATTAAGCAAAAATACCAAATTATTTCCATTCCCACATTTAGAACTGATGGATACTGTTAGACCTTCAACCACTCACAGGTTCAATAATAGCTGGCTCTCCCTTTTGGCCTTTCTCTGCTCTGAGTGATGCCTGTAAAGGACGAACACATGTACAAATGTATGAAGTCATGATGTATCACCAACAACTTAAACAAAATGCAAAAAATGTACCTCAACGTTTAAAGTCTCTGCTCTTTCCCGCTCTGCAAATTCAAAGTCGTCCTCATATATTTCGTATTCTTCATACTCTAATTCTGTGTCATTCTTGAAATCTTCATATTCGAGAATCTGTGGGAGACCCAGGCAGTGACTGAATTAGTTAAAGTCATTATAAATCTTCACGTTTTCTGAAGGTAATTTGCCTGTTAGAATTTAACTCACCTCATCCTCAGTAACATTTGGTCTCACGGTTACTGTGGAAACAGCAAGATCTTCATAAAGGTCTCCAAAAGGACCGTCTTCATACTCCACCACCACTGGTTTATCCAGCGGTGAGCTCTCCTGCTGGTCAATGTACAGATTTAAGTCAGTGTGAGGCAAATAGTGGCTCAATGAGAAAGCACAATTCATGTTAACAAACAGGTTGATCTGATGGAAATTCACTGGTTAACAGTCTGACAGGTGTGCAGTTAATCACAAAGCTTGAGTGTATTTTATCAGCTGATGGTATAGATACTGATGTCTGGAAGAAACACAAACATTCACAAAGACTACACTATGAGAAAAAAAGTTGTTTGGGGGCAAATTAAATAAAAAACATGAAAAAAATACCCCAAAAATATTTTCTTGCATTTTTTAGAAAGGAGTTGAAAATTGGCTGTTTTAAAAATAAAACAGAGCTGTTGTGTCGTATCATTTAATTAGCTACAATCCAAGCTCAATATTCATCAACAGATAATTATTCTTTAGCTTTGCACACAAGAATTATACTCTACGTAACGCACACACACACACACACACACACACACACACACACACACACACACACACAGAGGGATCTTTAGATGTGATATGAATGTATAATGACAAGATTACACATAAGGAAGTTTTTCAGCTATGATGAAGAGGAGATAATGATTAAGATGGTGCTGGTTAGTGGTGATAAGACACTACTTTATGAGAAGAAGAGGTGCTCTCTACTGTTAGAAGGTATTAGGGGCGTGACTGGTTAGAATTGGAGATGGTGGGAGGGGTTTAGGGAGGACAGCATAAATGTGTCTACCTCCTTGGTAAACTTGGATACAGGCAGTGTGTTTGATACCACAGAGGGGGCCTCGGTAGTGAAGTCATTATTATGTGTGGGCATCTCGGTGATGGTCTTGTAGAGCACTTCCGTGAATAAGACAGTTTCAAAGGTACTTTTAATATCTGGTGGGTTTGTGGGCTGGAAAGACTGAAACTCTGGTAGAGTTGTAGACACTCTGAGGAAGCCTTCCTCAACACCCTCTTCTTCATGCTTTTTCTTTCTGGACCCCTTCTTCCCTTTGCCTTTGCCTTTACGTTTTCCTTTAGAACTTTTGTCCCCCTTCTTTTTGTCCTTTTTGCCTCTCCTTTTCTTTTTGGGGATCTCCTTTTGTTCAGCTGGTTCGTCACTTTGCATCGAAGTATCAGACTCAAGATGAGAGTGCTTTTATAAAAAAGCAAAATGCAGACAACGTAAATGGAGGACGGAGGTAAAAAAAAACACAACAAACACTGCTGTGAATGAGAACAGCTGCTACAACAAAGTCAAGCAATGGTGAAACCCTCGTAGATTCAAACACCCATTGTGATTTTCACTGAGCTGATGAAACCTGAAGCACACGTGACATTTATGTCATTTTACATGTGATCAGAGGTCATCCAACAAATCTATAAATGATCAATGTGATGTAGTAAAACATGCGCTACGCTGGGTGCAAGAATATATTATGTCTGAAGGTGATGCAGAAAGCTAAGTTTGTGTTTCAATTTTTTTTGTGTCATTTAGAGGTATTTTTAACCCCAAAACTACACAGAAATACAACATAAAAGAGTTAAGTTAATGTTGTGAATTCCCTGAAACCCATCCACACACACCACTGGCTTCATTCTCCTTATCAATTTCATTCATCACCAGAGACATATATAATCATCCATGTCCCTGCTAGCCAGGACCAGCTGGACCTTGAGCTGTTAAATCCTGTTTGAATTAAATGCCTCTGGCTTGCTGTGTATATAAATATAGAGAAGTGTATTCTTTTTGAATACTCTTTCCTGCTATCTGCAGTATCTCTCTATCTCTCTCTCCATCTGAGTGTTTATGCATGGTGTGTAGGTGTGTGTCTGTGTGCTGGCAAAAGTGCACCTGATTTAAGAAATGCTTTCATTCTGACTGCATATAAATAAAGATCATATTTCAATAGATGATTTACTCTCTCTTTATCTCCAAAGTGTCTTATTGCTGACACATTTTGGAACATATCTAGAACATAATTCTATCAATAGGCATGTTTGTACTTCTCTCTGTTGTTGGCTGAGATACACAAGGCTTCAGAAAGCCTGCTTTAACAGCCAGAACGACTTGGATATGAGTGTAATAAGTCTTATCCTTTACTATTTTATATGATCACATAAAAAATGGCCTCAAACAATAAATAGAAATTAAAATTGTCTCACAAACATGGAAGATAAACCTCATTTTGGCTGTTAATTGATATGTAATCCATCATGCAAATTATGAAAGAATTGTGCAAATATGTTTATTCAATTAGCCTTTCTGACCTCCTGCTGGTCCAGAGGTTGACTGTTGAGTGGCAAAGTGAATTCACAGTCTGGTATGTGGTTTACACAGTAGTTGGCAGCAGCCTGGGGGTCCTCCACAATCATCAGCTGCTGAATATCTCCCTGAAACAAAAAAGTCAGAAAGAAATCATCCCATCAAAGCACTGACAAAAATAGCAGGTAATGCTGCAGAGTGAAGAGACATTTTTGAAAATGCACAAGACAGTACCTGTAGTAGTTTTAGTCTGTTTAATGAGAAAAACACTAATAGAGAAACTGAACGTGTATGCACATGGGAATTCAGGTTCGGCTGTTGGATTTTGCCCACAATATCTTTTTAATCCAGGAGGTACCGGACTTCAAAAAAACAGTCAACCCCACCCTGCCCCCATCCCCGTCCCAACCGTTAGGACCTTTAGTTTCCCATCATACCCTGCAGGCATAGCCAAAGCATATTTACAAACATGTGCAGAGACAGCACTACTGCGCCCTGCAGCACTGAGCCCAGAGCCTTTTCCTACTTTAGTATCTTAGTTTACACACGGCATCTCCACATAACATAACATAATCCTTTGTGGCAATAAAGAGACTGGAGGAATTTATGATTTGTGCTTAGGAAAAAAAAGCTTAATTTTTTTGTAATTTATCACAAAAAAGATAAAGCACAATACTTCAAATAGCAACAAAATAATAAATATTCAGTTAGACAATAATAACAGCCAATAAATGTATGTTAAAATACATTTCAATTATTATCTTTGTATAGAATATTAATATATGAGAGCATCAAAAACTATTATTCCAGATTTGCACGAAACAATTCCAAGCTACCGAACTAATTTACGTAAGACAAACATCAGAAAGCTACAGCAAGGTGTTTGACAAGAAGTTGATTAAATTAATGAACCAAATCAATGTAAGTGACAGCTCACTATAAACACACTGCCAGGTGAAATGGTACCCAGGGACAGCAGAGCAGCCATCTGTGATAAATGAAGTTTGATTAAGTGCTTGATACTGTGTTAATTGTTATCCCATTGAGATCTCTTTAAGTGTCTTTAACAATCAGAGGTGAAACACATACAAACATAATATTTCTTTGTTTTACAACACTAGTTCAAAGATCTTGTGGCACACAGTAGCTCCAGTCAAGCTCATGCAAAGTTTCAACCACTGCACACAAAACTGTAAACCTAAGAATGACCTTTCAAAGTGAACTTTACAATAAGACTTTGAACATAAAACAAGGTGTATCAACCTTTACTTCCTATTGTGGTCAAAGGTCAGAATTAAGAAGACAGAATTATTGCAGGTGAGAGACAAGGAGGGGAAAAGAAATGCAAAAGAGCGTTAATTCAAACTAATCCTATCTCAATCTGAGATCAAAGACAGTTCTTATTACTCTGTTTCTTGCCTGGGGACTCACTCCTTCAGTCACACACAAGTGTTAACCTGATGTGCATGCAACCATTCCTTGATTAGATAAAGCAAGGACATCTGAAGAAGACATACCCGTCGAGAAACAACTCATCTTACTCCACAGCTCTTTCAGGTTATGCAGTTTTTTTTTGGCAGAGGCTCAATAAGGTTTCACAGAAGGACCCCAGAGTCTCATTCAGACCATATCACAACAAACTGAACCTTTACAGAGGAGTTTCACAGTTTTTCACTATACCTTGATCTAAACGCAAATAAATATATCTTTTAAATACTTAGTGTGTCTTGTGTGGATGGATGAGCTGCCAGATGTATTTGCTTAAAATACAGCTTAAACTCTTGCTTTGGCAAAAATGACTTAAAGAGGCCATTTCATACAAATTTCAGGATTTTGTGGTTATTTCTTAAGTATTAATCAGTAATATGAAACATTTTATATCTAAAAAACGTCAGGAAACACTGATTAACAGACCTTTCAATCTGTCTGCATCAAAATTCGGGTGGTTCCGTCAGGCTTCGTCAGCAACTCGTTCATATTCATTATTCTAATTTGCTGGACTCAGATTGGCTAACAAACTAGCCTATGAGAGCAAGGTATACTGTTTCCTGCCCCGCTGCGCACGGCAACATCAGACGTCGTGTCTTCCTGTTTGCTACGTCTTATGCTAACAGCTTTTAGCCAGCAGCATGCTAGGCGTGGTTTCAACTGCGGGAGCTGCCGAATACTAACAAACAAAGGAGTTGTGATGAAACAAGTACCGGCCGTTCAAACTCGGGTATCGCCACCTGCGTAATTTAAGAGATAAAACCTGAAAGAGAAGTTGTTGACCAGTTTTCATACCCACTATGAAGATAAGAACATCTGTGGAGCTAAAATATTCAACAGAAACCTCAGAAAAACAGTTTTTAATGGAAGGGCCTCTTTAAACAAACTTTGACAAACTAACTGTGCTTCTGCAGTGTTGTGGAAAACCTACACTTTGGATTAGTCCTCCAAATAAAGGCGCCTCTTAATAATATAGCTGATGGGACTTTGTTTCAACATGTCTAAGACAAAACTATTTTTGTCCTTTCTACTATCTGAAATCATCCAAATTTCCTAATAAAAAAAAGGCACACAAACAGTAATTTGAATGCACATTAAGGCACACAACATTCAGTCTACAAGCAGTGGATGTTGATGTTTGCTTTACTGCAAATGCAAGACAATGCTGAGTTTAAACAGCAAATGTCTGTAGTCATTTGTAGGCAATCTGGAAGCCATAGGCATATTAGTGGCTGACCACAGCCCTCATGCTCCTACAATAAGAGAACTGGGCTGGAACACTGGCTTCTCCCCAGAAGAAGGCCTGGGAACAGAAGCCCAGAGGTCAGCCACTTGACTCTCTCTCTCTCTCCCTGTGGTACCAGCCTCACCCGAGGTGTAACACTCGGATGTTTAAATAAAGCAGAAACACCAAGAGAATCATATTAATAAACATAATAAAGTTTAAATGGAAAAAAATTCCAAACCAGAAAAAAGTATTGGAAGATTTATCACCTTCTCCACAGACATTAAAACTCCAATTATTACAAACACAGGACCACAAAAAATGCGTGGCTGGATTAAAAAAAATAAAAAATGGCGCTGATGAGATAGTATACAGATCTGCTAAGATATTAGTCATCACTATAAATCAGATGTCATCATCATCATAATCACCATGACTGATAATAAAAAAGGGCAGGGTACGAAGGTTTTAGAGTAAAGCCAAAAATTTAAATGCATCATTTGCTTTGAAAAGTGAAAATTTATACTACCCACAAAGAGGCACATTTCCCAACTGAAGTGAAACATGAATTTAGTAAAGTGGGAAACATCTGGTTGATGGAGGGGTGAAGAATAGCAACATGGTGTATGTGAAGAAAACAGAGGTCAGCTTAGGGACATACTGGGATGTTCCAGGGTGTTAAAAGGTTAGATGGAAAACCTACAGCTAAATGTATTTACTTAGCTTCAAAATATTTATTATAATTTGATAAAAAGGATTTAAAATTGAAAACTGCTAATAATGTAGAAACATTTTTTTTACATTAGGCTTTTCCTAAGTTTCAAAGAGCCTACTAATAATTCAGCAGCAATTTATACTCATTCTATACTTTAGAGTAACAGAGCAGAACATCTGATGTGTCTCTATATTTTCCCATTTTTTTGTGATCCATGAGTTAGAAGACATAGAGCCCCGAGGACATAGAAGGAGAAGGAACTTGAGCCGATCTCAATTTCATGCTGTTGGTGAGAGATTTAGTGGGGCCCCACTGGGAATGACAATTGAGAAGAGGTTGAGCATTGTCATGGGAAGCAGATTGACTGACAGTAAAGGTTATAACTGTGATAATAAGAAACTAGAGACACTCCAAAAGTTTAGTCTAATTTTTTTTCTGATTTTTTTTTATCGAGTTTTAAATGTAGATTAATGATCATGCAGATACACATTAAAATGCTCATTTAAAATGTCCTTCTGCTTTTAATTAAGTAAAGAAATTGAATCTTGCAACTAAACAAATGTAGAAACTCCTTAAATGGTACTACTACACATTTATTTTTCTGTTTTTATTCTCTTGTAAATGAATGAGTCCTGATTTCACAATGAATGCTTCATTGCATGCATTCAGTCAAGCATGGTTCTTTATGTTTTAATGGAACAATGTCCATCCACACTTCATAGCATACAGTATCTGCAGCCAGTGTCATGGTAATGGTAGTGATGAGACTGGACATGTCTGAACACTCACACCTCCTCACTCCAACTGACCTGTTTACATCTTCATACGAATTGTTAAAAAAAGCTGTGCTTGTGCAAATTGTGCAAGATGAGTTGTTGATAAATTGGATTGAGACTCAATTGAATCAGCACAACTTGTCTGACTGTAAAAATGTTAATATCAGCAACAACAAAAAATGAAATATGAAAGACATGAGAATATTCCTAACTGCATCTTGTCCTTCGATTAATCTAATGAACACTATATTCTGACACAGACTTAATACACAGTAAAGAGCATAGATCCAGAATCCCAGTGACTTTCTTTGTCTGTGCCAATACAAATATCCACAAAGAAAATTGGCTATAATACATGGAACTATCAACCCTCCAGCCCAAAGTTTCTCTAAATACAATATAATTAACAGACAAAAGTGGCTTAAACAATAGTTTGACTTTTAAATGAGTTGTTTATCTCTTGTGGTGTGCTTTCATAATGCCCAACCTCAAAAACTTCTTCATCTAGCAGCCGTGTTCCAAACACAGTGACCCCTTCAGTGCTGACAACAGCATCATCTCCTCGCAACAGATCTTGGGTCTCGATCCGCTCACAGTCCAAGTAAAGAGTCACAGCCTTGTTGTACACACTAAAGGCTATCCGGTGCCACCTGAAAACATAAAGAGAGGGTTAACAGCTTAGTTTTATGTGTGGCATAAAGACTTTCTGAATAATCTGCATTGTAACAAGCTCATTAACTTCTCGTTCTAGTCAAGCAGACAGCAGAAGAACTTAAGAAAGAGAATACAAACATTTTTTAGCTTCTCTGAGTAGGTCACATCAAGAACCACAGATTGTTCAGACACTTTCAAATGCATAAAATATATAAAATTATTATATACATAAATATTCACCTGACCTAATCCTGTCACTTAAACAGGTGTCTGGTTTAACTAGAGGAGGTTATATGCACTCATATTACTCACTTTCCATCTGCCAGGTTGATTTTCTTGAAAATGGGGTATAGTTCTGGAGTGGGCTGTCCATACTGGTCTTCATATAGAAAAACTGGTGACCGGCCCACTTCAAGCCCAACCTGCTGCACGCCCTGGTCATCATAAACTGACAGCAGGAAGAACTGGGAGCCCTTCTTAGCTCTAACTGTAGTCATCAAGGAGAAATTTTCAGGAAATGTAGAATCTGGAAGGAAAGCAGAGGAGAGGAGAGTTGTTAAGTCGCAAAGAGCAAAGCACAGCAGGGAGCCCACATTTTCATAAAATGAAGGCACCACCTGCTGCCAGTAAAACCTGGATAAAGATAATGATGAAAATATTATCCATAAAAGCACTGAGTGCCTTAGAGAGGTAAATGGAGTTGAGTTATATTTCTTAACTTTTACTGGGAGAACAATCCCTCACAAACTGCCTATTTTCTTATGCGTTCTGTCATTTAAAGGTATCATTGATATTCCATTGCTGCAGTGGACTGAGAGGATTTTCTGTATGTGGCCTCAAAAGAAAAAACGTCTAGACAGTACCAGGGAATAGTTGTTTAGTGGGGATGCTGAGCTGGATCTTTTTGATCTTGTAAGCCAGGTCCGTCTCCTCTGTGCCCCTCCTGCTGGTGCAGAGTCCAGCCTCCAAGGACACCCCCTCCATGTTCTCTGACAGCCCAAGCACTCGCAGAACATTGATGGGATCAGCTGGGAATTGAAACGAAGAGAAAATGAACCATCTGTCCATAGCAAAGGAACAGACTGAGGAAACATAGTGTTGTTATTTCATACTCATGAAGAGTTGCACATTCAGTTTTTTTCTAAATGTGTTATTGTGCTGTAACAGTTTTTTCTTATTTTTTGTGTATTATTGTTTTTAATTGTGTGTGAAAACCTCATAAAACATTTAAAATAGAGCAAAGCTTGTAGCAGCTTGGAACAGAATGCTTGTCATTTTGAAAGTTTCATTTTATTTCTGCCAGTAGAGCCCTTTTCTGTCTGGTTCAGTTAAATGCTAGTTGTTACCGAGCTGAAGAAAAGGATTTAGTGCAGTTGGAAGCTGGTTTTAAAGTTTGGTGCCTTCCTGCTTCCTTTGAGTCGGAAGAAACAAGCTCCTCTGAGATATGGCGACAGGTGGCCAGGCTTCTGTGGTTGTTATTATAGGAGAGGGGCGGTACGCTGTCTAACCCATAATCCTCCGGTAGTGCACCTAACAGCTGACACCTGCACACTGCTACCTCTACATCAGCCAGCAACATCTAGATCACAGTCGCTATAATCTGATTCAAAAACTCTTTAACAAATATTTTCTGGTTATAAACCCAATTTGTTTCCCCCTTCTTTATATTTAATGTGCATCAATGAGTTCATAGAAATAAGAAATATAAGGTAAGTTTAACATTTTTCCCTAAATTACTGGAATTAATTTGTCTGTTTTTGTTTTTACTACAAGCCTGAGTCACTCCAGCTGTTTCGATGGGTCTTCTGGTGCAAATACATTATACACACATTATTTAATCAAGTTTCTTGCATCAACTCTTGCCCTATAGATATGAGCTTACTTTCAGTCAATAGTTTCTCTCCTTCCAATGAGTCTGTGCTTTATTTGCAGTCCGCTGTTCATGTTATTAGATGTCTGCTGATAAAGTGCAGCCGTGAGTATTAGCCAGGATCTGAGCTTTGTGCACAGCCAGGCTCCCACCAGCTGCTACAGCGAACCATTCAGCACTTAGCATTCCATGCATCTGAAATGAGGATCCTAAACCCAAATTGCCTCCTGAAGCTCTTGCAGCTTGGAGCTTGCTTTTTTATTCTCCTTGTTAATTAAACATGTGGAGAGAGTTTACGATTGCCCAGACACTGCTTGCAGAAAAACACAACATTACATTTTATGACTTTATTTATTTGCAAAGCAGGTCTCATTTTATTATTTTTTTCAGCAAACAGCAGTTCACTCTTTCGGCTACCTCACATACTAATAAGACATACTAAATTATAGACAGGTTTTAACAATGAAACATGTGGCATACAGATCTAGCAGATGCCATGACTTATATAGATTAAGAAAAGGATTTTTAAATCAGAAAGTTCCAGAATTTGGACAAAAAGAGAACTGAGATGTTATGAAAAAGCTGCCAAAGTGAATGCTGGGCCAATTTTCCCCCCTCATAAAAGTTAATTATCAAATAAATTATGGGCTGTAAGGTGGCACAGTTAGTAACACTGTTGTGTTGCAGCAAGAAGATTCTGATTTCAAAAGCATCCAGAACCTTTCCACATGTAGTTAGCATGTTTTGCATGTGCATGTGTGGGTTTTCTCTGGGGACTCCTGAGATTTGGAGTTTTCCAAACCCATGAAAATCCATCATGTACTGCTCCAACTAAAGCGTCTGACTCAAATCTACTGGTGGTTTAGACCGATCATGTGTTAACATTGTGCTTTGGTGCGGGTGTTCAGGTAGGACGATAGCAGCAAGTGCCCAGGCAAAGAAAAACAAACATGGCCGCGCTGGTTGACATATATGCAGAAGCAGCTACTGAATATGTTTTAGGAGAATTAGAGACAATTTGTTCATTGAAAATGAGCAAAGGTAAGCGCTTCATGCATTTCTTAGTGGTAACGATGCGTGTGCTTTTCTCCCGGCTGAATTTGCAAGAGTTTGATTGGCTAAAGACAAATCAAGGTAGGCGGGCACTTTCTCGTGTGTCCTCCAATCAGCTCAAAATTTTAAACCAGATTCTCCCTTTTTCAGACGCTTTCAGATGGAGTAATCCCAGATCTGTGCACCAACTCCACATGGGGCTACACATAGATCTAGAAGAGCCAGGTTACAAGTTTCCTCCCACAGACCAAAAAATATGTATGTTAGGTTTATTGTCAACGTTACATTGTACCTATAGATGTGAGTGTGTTATAATGGTTTTCTGTCTATATGAGACCCTGTGATGGACTAACGAAAGGTCCAGGTCTAACTGTAGATTGGACCCTAAACTGGAAGAAGCTGACAGATAAAAAATCCTTTACAATGTTATCGTTCACACATTTGGACACTAACATAGTTTTTTTTTTGTTTTTTTTGACAGCTCAAGCTGTTGAGTAGATCTGAACTATAAAAACACATCTAGTTTAAGCCAACTCAAAAAATATGCACATTTTCAATCCCACATCACATGCTAGCTGCTGTAACTTGAACTCTCATATTGTGTGAAACAGTAAAGAAAAATTTTTCTTCTGAAAACAATCATTTACAACAGAGTAAGCATCTATTTCAATATTTACACAATGAACTGGACATATTTTTATTTTTTCGGGTAGGCTGCTCTAAATTTCCCAACTTCTTTACATCAGTTTCCTTTTTTTTTACCATCAAAAATAAAATGCTCTATCAACATCTCTCAGATGTAAGCATCTCTTGCGCAACTATAATCATGGGAAAGTGTGCTGGATGGAGCACCACATTCATTTATTTATTTTTTAAACAAAATGCTTTGTTTTGGGGGGTTTTGTATTTATTTTAAGAAAAATGTGCTCGCTGGGGAAATCTGTGCTATGAAAAGCTGGTTGGGAGTACAAACCAATAAAAACAGGTTCTCTTCACAGAAAATTCTTCACAATAATTTACAATTTACAATAATTTCACAAATAAATACAAATATGCAGATCCCTCATGTTTTTTTACTAACATCGTGCCTTATTTATCATTGCTAATAACCTTTCTCAGAGTTAAAATGAAGATCTAAACAGCACAGTATGCCTCAGCAGCCTTCTCATTACTGTGCAGAACATTCTGCAAGCGGTAAGCATTTTGGTGGCACTGACAAATTTATTGACACTAGATGAATTGTTTTGAGTGAGGCATTGTTTGGAGACATGCACGAGTGCTGCGATGTCCCCAAAATACCTTAGTTCAGCAAAACTAAAGAACTAGGACCTCCTCACAGGTTTTCTAAGATTTTTAACCAACAACTGCCAAGACATTTACTGGTTCAGCAGATGGAAATATAATGTGTAATAATGGATGTTAATGTTTCTATGGATCATTTTGAAATAGTAAGAAAACTGTGACCTATTAACTGAGTTTAAATTAGCAAACAAAGTACAAATGGTTAGCACAAAGTTTTTTGTTTTTACTGTAGTATTTTATAGCATTTAAGTTTTGCTTTTGTTTTAATTATATTTTTATAATATGTAAATCATTTTGGTCAGTGGAGGTAGTTTCTAAATGTGCTGTACAAATAAACTTTGACTTAAACTGAACACAAGTGAGTCTGCTTGATTGGTTCAAATATGAAAAACACTTGACAAACTAAATGTTCAGGCATCTGAACTTTTTGTTCTGAAAAAGTGTGTGAAATGGCTCAGTGGGTTGACACTGTTGTCATACAGGACGAAGGTCCTGGGTTTGACATCCAGCTGTAGTCTTTCTGCATGAAGTTTGTATGTTCTCTGTGTGCACACATGGGTTCTCTCCAGATACTCTGCTTTGCTGCCACAGTCCAAACTCATGCAGGTAAGGTGAACTAATCAGACTGTCCTCCAAAGCAAAACGGTCGTATGTCCAGTCATCAAATTACGACGAAGGGTGACGTATTTAAAGCGACCTCTGGCGGTGGTTATGCTGACCATGCTGACTGCAGTTTCTCGTGGGCAAAATGAGAGAAACATGGCGGCCTTCCCCTCAATTTTCGGCAGAAATTGTTCTATTTCAAAATAGACAGTGGCTTTAGACTTGTTTTGATAACATTTCTAGCAAGAAATATAAACTTTATTTTCATAATATTTGTTTGGTTTATGGAAACGGTACATAGTTTTGTCATTTCAACGTACATTTTCTCAGGTTTGAGTGGTTACTAGGTTGTTGCTAGGGATGCCGGTGGAACAACGGGCCGGAAGAAAAGAATCAAGCCGCAACCCAGCTCGACCTAACCTTAACCCTAACCCTTTGTTAGCTCATTAAGGGCGGAAAGCAAGTTTTCTGTTGTTCTGTAAAAGTATCTGTTCCCATTTTACCGAAAGGGGGCGCTGAGGGTGGTAAAATCATAGAAAACGCTCCATGGGGTCGTATTCGAGTGCATGGACAAACGTCAACTATGGGAGTATGAGTTGGAGGACATGTTGGAACTAATAACTCTGTGTTGCTCTAGCTGTGAGTGGTCATGCTTGTTTGTCTCTTACAGATACACACCAGCTCCCTGTGACTTAATTCTACAGGATTCTTGAGTTTATGTCTGGCCAGAGTGGCCCCTGATAAAATGGCCCTAATGCAAACTAGCAACATGTTTTCATTATGAGCAATCCACTGATGATATTCAATGCAATCACATGATTGTTTTCACCATGTTTTGGAACCTGACTGACAGGAGACCAATGACCTCTGACACTCAGAGGACTAAAAACAAACAATCCAAATGCCGCAGGGAGAAATCTGAGACATGCAGCTGAAATTCCCTTAAAATTATCTATAAATGTCCATAAAAAGCAACAATCCGATATTCAAGTAAACAAAATTAACTGAGGGATACTTTGGCAAGCAGAATAAGATGACACAAGAAGAAGTTACCCCAACAGCTGTTGCTACTATATGAAAAGCTTTTCAAATAAAAGGATTGTCCAAGTTATACAATATCCCCATTCCATGCAAAGCATAAAGAGGAAGAGCCTAGAGTCATGGAAGGCTGCCATTAGTAGTCTGGATGAATACAGCTATCAGTAAAAGAATGTTATCTTTCCCCTGCTTTAAATCCATTAAGTCATTTAGAGTTTTGCCAATCGCAGCAGCTCCTTTACCTTTCCTGCAGCACTGACTGTCTGAACAAGTTTTTCTTGCATCTCGTTAGGCTTTGTATTAACTCCCTAACTCACCTCTTAAATTATATCCCTTCTGAAGGAAATCAGAAAGACCAGACATGCATATCTTAATACAACTTAAAAAAACATGGTGAAAGTGTTTTCAATGTGATAAAGATTGCAAAGAATGGTGCTGAAATGTTTTGCAATTTCACAGATGTCAGGGGATTATTGGTGAACTGTAAGATTTATCCCAATATGCATTAACCCTGACATTTAGTGAGAATGTAGAGAATTCAAAACTTGAACTGAAATTGAATTGATTTTATGCTTTTTCTTAGCCAGTAGACTTTTCATTGACTTTATTTTTATTTTTTTAGGCTTTTTATGAGAATGACAAAACTGCCCAGTTTTGCACAGTCACATTTAAAAGCATTGTTTTTCCTGACAGAAACTATCTGAGCTTTCCATCTCACAAATTGGCTTCTATCCCAAAGAAATGACACCAATCATTTCCATGTTTGCATCTTGTGTGGCTCCTTTCCATTTCTCTGTCTGCCCTGTGGCCACGCAGCTCAGCACCATCTCAGTCATACATGGACATAATGTGGTCTCTGTGTTTCTGAAGCAAACGTCTCTGAAGACATTCTTCATGACTCACACCACCTACACTTGGAGCTTTCTCTCAGTCAGACAGTACAACACTGTCAAAAGCTATTGCATCTGGGATCTGGGGGAATTTTAACAAGAGATGAAGCCAAAAAGAAATCTCTGCACTTAGATATTCCCATGCATCTTAGGCCACACCCAGAACAGAATGGAGAAAAAACAAACATTGAACTTTAAATGACTGCCTGGAGATTCACACACAACTTGTATTAAGTATAAAATTGCATACACACATCAGGAATAAACACAAATCCATTTACTGAAATCTAGCTCTGCTACTTCTACTGCTCAAAGACAATTTCTTTCAAAAGCATTTGATGATGTAGAAGATGGTAATTAATGAAGACAAAAATTTATGAAACGTCCGTTACAAGTGGTTGAATAAATTCAGGGACTTTTTTCAGACAATTAGAGAAGAAAATCTGATTAGATGTGACTCTGTGTGCAGACTAATAATAACAGATAGAGGCTGCATAGAAATAATTAGACTAACATATAAGTTTGATAAACTCTGCAGTCACATCAGAATGAGCAAATAATATGATCTATATGAAGCTCAGTTACAACAATCAACCTTTTAGGCTTGTATACTTGTTAAACTCTTACTTTCTGAAATGTTTTTTAAGTAAAAAATATAATTATTAACTGTTTTAATTTGATATATCTGAGCATCCAATGTTGCAGAAATTGTGTCACATCAAAAAGGTCTATAAAAGATCAAAACTATTGTCATTTGGAGAGAAGATGTGGCCTTTCTGAGTGCTCGGTCGAATGTGGGTCAGTGACTGTGTTCTGTAGTTAGAAAGCCACCAGTTGCATGTTTGGTGTTGAAGCTAGAAGATTTTGGTGGAATCTGGTTACACATTTCCTTCCAGTTCACATCAGCACCACATTCTTCAACCTCCACAGTTTGTTCTGCTCTTGCTTGTTCATGATGAGCTGACGGGCCAAAAGCTTCTTGGCTCACAGTGAAAACACCTGCCCCTCAAGGCCCTGCCTCGAACAGACGTGCAACACAAACACAGAGACACATTCAGCATTCTTTTTTTTTTTTTTAATACCACTGAGGATTTTAAATTTCAACAGTCCGTGTATTCTATAAACATAATCTCTGTAAATGCCTAGCGTTAAAGCAAACTAATATTTCCTTTAACGAGATAAAAGGAAATAAAAGTTGAAATATAGCTTAACCACAATAACATAAACAAGAGATCAGACACATTTTTTACTCATTCTACACAGACACACGTGTGTACAGCATACACACTCCAATCACAGAGGATTACCCTACTAAAAACATGCAAACATGTGTATAACCAAGCCATTCAAGTTGCAGTCCCAGGCTGTCATTTAGTCTCTGGGACATAACACTGAAGTAGCTATTAAAGACAGGAGTGTAACCAGGAGACAGAAATCAAAGACGAATGTGCTACACACACACACAAACACATCAATGTCACTTATACTCAATCCTGAAGGACACTTGGCCAGATCAGAAGCAAAGCAATACAAAGTTTAGAAGTATTTGGTTTTGCTGTTATCACTCTAACCTGTACTGTAGTGTGTATGTAATGCACTTAGTTTAAAAGCTAATAAAGTGATAGATTATGACGTTTTAAAGGACACTAAAAAGAAATAAGATCTTTTTATGTCTCATCGTTGGCAATTCCACAGGAAGCATCTCCAGCTAGTCCCACTGAAAGCTGCTAGTGATCAGTAACATAGAGACACAAAAGCCTGAGGGGGAGGAAATTGCTGGGAGCCAGATGTGTGTTGAATACTATAGATTTCAGCACGGGCGCCACAAAGTGTTTAAGCATCGTTTATACATATTAAAGACTTTGGGGAATTCCAAACTGTTTGGCTCATCAAAAAGTCTGAGAAGTGGTTTGATGTGACACTTGCAGCATCAGCAGCTAGACCTAGACATCAGCATATCTGACACTATTGATGTTTAATGTTTTCACTGGAACAACACAAACTCACAAAACACGTGGGGATGCTAAGGCTGCTACACATTCAAATTCCTGCTATCCACTTCCAAAATCAGCTGTTCTTTTCATTTGTTCTCATTTGCTGTTAATTTGTTAATGGTCAAAGGCTAATATGGCTTGTGTCCCTGAATCTGATGCAGAACTGGAAATAAAAGTGGATCAAATAAAATACAGTGAACAGAATTATGAACAAGCACAAGGAGGCAGAGAGTGTAAATAAAGGGGGAAAGAATCAAAAATCAAATCAGTTCCAGGATTTTAAATGGAACAGAAAAGGGAATGGAAGAAGAGTAAATTGAACACAAGTGTGTTTAGGCAAAAGAACAAAAGAATTCTGATTGAACTGTGCACAAATGCAAGAATGTCTCACTTCCTGTCTGTAAACATGACTATAAAGTGCTCTCTCATCTCTCTCAAACACACAGAAAGCATATGGGAAAACATTCTTTCACTGTTCTACATACGTTCATGCTAAACATTCAAAGGCTCAAATATATTATCTACTGCAGCCATGACCAAGACGGAAATATCTTCACCGCCAGATGTGATAAATGCTTTGAAATCATCGCAACCTCTCTGCACATGTCTCATTAGCAGTGGACATAGAAGTCACTGAGTCATTTAAATCAATGGCACACTTTCTCCTGCTATCATTTCATTTCAGAGGGAGAGTTTCAATTAATCATTCCAGCTATAAGCTAAGCGCATCTGGAAAGCAAGAGTGATAATAAAACATCTTCAAAACCCTCTGACTGCCATGGGGTTCTCTCCTGCTGTCAATGCCACTCCATCCAGGACTCTCTTAAACGCAGCATCTGTGAAGGAAGTGGTGTGCACCTGTTACAGATAACTGTACATGGATGGCCGAAGGGCGTGAGCAAAGTGTAGGTGACAGACAGCAGTGAGCCACATGATTTATATGAACCCAAACAAGACACAGCCCTTGGTAAACATATTTTCAAATACAAAGAATATTAATATTTGCCACATTTATTAAGGATGTCTGCAACAGTTTGAAAAATATCAAAATTCATCCTGTTGCAGCTGGATAGCTGAAAAATGAGTCTCTCTACTTCTACAAGAACAACTGGATACAACATGAAGTAAACATGTTAAATATTTCACAGTATCGCCACAATAAATATAATTATTGGAGTAGTGTTGGTGCTAAGCACTTTCACATAGAACTTCTGATGGGCAGTGGGTACATTAAACACATCTATGACAGGAATTTGAATCTACAGAGCTCAGCCATGTACCTCGTTCTCATGCCAATGTTAAACTTTTTCTCGGTAAACCGACGCCGGTCACAGGCAAACTCAAACATGACATCACAGGCTGCAACCCACCAAGACGCAGAAACCTGGCCTGATGCAGAAAGGGCTCATTCAAATTCAAAGCTTGGAAATGTGGTTCATTTAAATCCCCCGGAGCAGAAAAAGTTATTCAATTAACCTGATCATTGTGCAGCAACACTAGGATCATGATTATGTGGAAAAAATACGCACAAAACAAACTGATAAATTGGGATTTATGACTTTTGAAGCATTTATAATAGCAGCTTGAAGAAAACCCCTGAAAAGTTGCAGCTTCTCCAAAACATATTAAGCATCCAGCTGCTGAATATATGAATTACTAAATCCACCTCATTCGTCAAGTTTAACGTGCACAAGACTCTGACAAAACTTTGTGCGTTTGGGCTAAAATTTCGAGTTTTGCCGCGACCAAGTGAGACATTAAGGTGCCTGTAAAATATATGTAGGCTAAATGAAAACTCTGCAAACTTAAATTCGCAAACGGGACGATTCAGAGGCAATGACGGGACTCTTTATCTGCGTTGTTAAACGTGTCTGTAACCTCCCAGACAACCTTCATTATTTAACAGGTTTATACTTTACCAGTTTGAGCCGTTGTTAAATGAAGTAATAAACAGATAAATAGATGTATTCTTCTGTGCAGCCGGGTCCTTGTTAAACTGTCCATCCTTCAGAGCGGGGACCCCGTCTGCCTCCGCACCCACAACTTAATTCTGCAGAAGTTTTACGTGTTGGAACTAGACAGCCATGCGTGAGGGAAAGGAAGTTCGGTATTTCCACTTTTTCGAATGTCGAAGATTTGTTTTGATGCCTCCACTCAGTTTCGCTCTGTCCCTCTCATTCAATCTCTCCCTCTCATCATCACTCCCTCCCTCTGTTCTCCACCTCTTCCCTCCCACTGGACAGTGTCCCTGGGACGCGTGGATGAGCGATGCGCCTGCAGAAAATTCCCTCATAAATCAGCTTGATTGCTTGTGATCATTTGTAAGGTCTTGGTTTTAAGAGTTTGTTATTACCCTCAGGTGTACAACACTATAACCTCCTAAGCTGTCAGCTTTGATTTTTGCAGTTTCCTGAAAACTGAAACAAGGTAACACAAATAAAATAAACTACCTTTAATTAGAGGACGGGTATGATTGTGATTTATGTGGTGATTTCCTCCATATTTAACTTCCCTCAAGAAATGTGGATAAGATTTTTAATTTTCTTTTGTTACTCGAAAGATCCATGAACTCTTTAGCCTACCTGCAGAGAAATTAGTTCTGAAGCTGGATAGCAGATCCAAGCTTTGAACTTCACAGGAATAAGTGGTCAAAATATTACACCCCTGGGCCAGTTCAAGGATTAAGCTTTTTCAGACCAAGCAATCTCTTCTGTCAGAAGACATTTTCCCCGTCTTGCATACAGCTCTCAGTAAGGTTTGCTCAGGCTGGAGAGTTGATAAGATGAGGCTGGAGGCTGAGTTATCTGTAGGTGAGAGGTTACTGACTGCTAACAGGACAACATGTGTTTAGTCTGAAGTAGTTCACATCAGCAGAAAAACAGATTTTTAACTTTACTGAAAGTGGGGATTGTAAACATCTGGAAGTGAGAACTGCTTGTATAAGAACATTGTTGTCTTTATTGTGAAAACTAATTTCTTGAATCACTCATCAAATACTTTACAATCTGCTGCAAAAGGTTTGACTGCACAGTGTTGATCATCTGTGGACTGAAATAAGCACCAGAACCCCAATTAATTTAGCCATATTCAGCTGAGACGTGTGGTCTAATATAAAAATCTTTACTTTTACAAATTGGAAAATTACTAAGGATAATTGTTCCTGAGACCATGCAACAGTAAGCTTTGTAAAGTCTGAAACGAAACTCTGAAGAACACAGAAAATAAACTAAATCATCCCAAGAGAGAAGCCGAATCCAACCATTTGTCTCATTAAATCCTGAGCGGTTTTGAACCTCAAATAGTTTTTAAGGTGAATCCAAAAGTTTTTTTTTTTAATGATTCAAAACTGTCAGTTAGGTTTTTAGAATAAGAAATACAAAAAGTAAAAATACAAAAAGAATGTAGAAATATTTGTTGTTATTCTAATCAATAGATGACACAAGCACATGCATCATTTGCACAAACATATTTCAGTGACATGTGACTATAACTTCCTGTCAGATTGTTGATCTCCATCATCAAGTGCTCAGATTAGACTCGTAGCTACAGTTTATAGATCTCTCTAAGATGTTCTGGAACCCAGAAGTCTGATGACAGTCAGAGTTTTATAGTGTATTGTATCAGTCTGAGTATAAAACATTATGGGTAGAGATTCATTCTAAATGTACAAACATTTGTTTAACTCCTCTCACTTCATGCATGAAATTATATTAAACTTATTTCATTTTCAACTTCGATTTTTGGTAAACAATTCTTCCACTACAAATGTTTACTAATAAACAGAGACATGCAGACCATTGAACCATTGAAGAGATTGAAATTAATCTGGTAGATAGACAATTTAACCCCCCCCCCATCCATCCTAACCTCCCTCCATGTTCCTTCCCAAAAGTGGCTTAGTCAGTCTGAGTCACAGCCACATTCCTGGCAACATTTAGCAGATAGTTAGAGTCCAGTTGGTAGTCTAAAGTCTTGGTGAGAAATATTTCCAGAGAATGAACTATCTATCTTTGTTTAACCACATTTACTACACCCCGATTTTAGTTTTCTACATGCACTAAATATCCTGTGATTGTGTTAATTATATGAAATTTGATGTCCTCAGGATCATTTCAATTAAAAGTTAATATTTCCAGAAGCTTCATCTTGAACTTTGTCACCTCACATTAAGCAACAGGTTTTCAATAAAACAGGTTGATAATGATTTATAAACTCTAAATCAGTTCTATTTGTCAGCTTATTAAAAATATGTTTACATTGATTAAAAGAATGCACAAACTCAGCTGGCAGATTTTTTTATCCTGATAATCAATCAACCTAACCCAACAGAGATACTTTATTTTGCACTCATTAACAATTATGTGGAAAGACCAAGACAGTAAATTATTCTCCATATCTGCTTGGACAAGTATTTACAGATTAGTGACTGGAGGAATAAAAATCATAAAGCTTTCTGGAAGAAAATCAATCACAGATTTTAAACAAAGGGGAAACTGGAGCTTGTCTTTCATTTTTATTCACACATCATTTTTATTTATTCATTCTTTAACTCTGAATGTGATTAAATTAGTCTTACAGTTTAGGAGCTGCCCATTTATCACGCTTGAATTATTGTGTTCTAAATTGATATCATTATTCTCTCTCTCTGCTGATAATTTGGTATTGATAAATAAATGTAGACTTTCCATATCATTTATTCATTCTTAGTTGTGGAAGTGACATTATCAGTCATCACTATGCGTTTTAGTTCCTGCTGTGAAACCTCCTGCTGAGGAGGAGATGAGTAAAGATTAAAGACTTTGAAATGAGCTTTCAATAGAGTCTGTGTGCAGTTTGTTCACTGAACGTGCCAGAACAGGACAACAGGAGAGCTACCAAGGATAAAAAAGATAGAGCTTTCAAACAGAAGTTTCTACTGACGCTTTTATCCTGCCAGTGAACTGATTTATGTGACAAAGATACAAATGAAACTTTGCTTTTGTCCTGGTGTGTGGCCAAAATGAATAAAGTCCTTATAACTCATAGCAGCATTTACACAGCTTCCACTGAGTCAGTCAGTCAGTCAGTCAGTCAGTCAGTCAGTCAGTCAGTCAGTCAGTCAGTCAGTCAGTCAGTCACAAACATAACATAACATAACATAACCCCACCTTCTCATTTAAAACTAGATTGAATATGGAACATGAACACCACAGTGACATCCAGTGTGCAGATGCTGCAGCCACAACAACAGAACAAGGCCTCCAGCAGTCGGGGCGCCAGGTTGGTCAACCCTGCGTGCGCTCTGATGCGCTCAAAAAATCCTTACCTAAATCCCCTCTGACCCCCAATCCTCTCCAGTCGATCCTCCCCCAAGAAGGCAACAAAATCCCTGCCGCTCTGATGCAGCTGCTCAACCCGTTGACTCTGCCACTCTCCACAGTACCAGCCTCACTGTCCCACAACGGTGCTGCTATTGGCTGGTAGATTTAAGAGTAATGCCAATGTCGAGCTCGTCAAAATCAAATATTTAATTGTATTTTATTTCAAATATATATTTTAAAAGAAATACTGTACTTCATTTTGCATCCCTCTAAACACCCCGTGGAGGCATTTTTTTTTATGAAATTGTTTCATATTCAACCTTTAAGCAGCAGAAATAAAAGCTGATTCTGGCTGATGGGGTCTCTCTGCCCACATCAGATAAGGGAGGGATTTCATTACCACCGTGTCTACCTGATCCAGCTTTGGTTTTAAGGAACAAAACTAACAAATCTATTATTGTATCACTATGAGACCCAAAAATCCAATTGGGATTTCAACTGGAAGATGAACTGTGTCACTAGACATTTGTTAAAGTTGATTTTTAAATCCTGTTGCAAGTTGTCCAATAAAGGCTGACATGATAAAATAATTACATTTTCTTTCTTGGACTGGTCTGATGATAATCATTATCATTGGAGACAAAAGAGGCAAAGCTAATTAACATCTAAGGTCCATGTCTGCTGAACAAACTGCTTAATCAAATAAACGAAATAAACGTATGTGTAGCCACTCCTGTAATGGTTTTCATTACACAGTGCTATCATTCAGAGAGGTCATTAAACTGGTGTTAGACGTGCATTTTGATAAAGAGAATCATTAATTCTCAATATGAAACGAGACAACGTTCCTTTAAAATGTCACTGATATGTGTATAAAAAGGTTTGTCTTATCTTAAGTGATGGACAATCTTCATGCTCCTGCACATAAAGGCATTTTGGACAATATGATGCAACACTTTTAGGAAAGTCTTTTATTATAAATGACTGTGCTTCAGTGTACAAAGCAAGAACAAATTTAGGGTTTGGAGTTTGATGAAAAAGAAGACTGAGTCTGTACAGAGTCCAAATCTCAATCCTATCAACAACCTGTGGGGATCCGGTGAGACCTAATATGACCTTCTAAATATCTTAAGGGCACAAATTCCCTCAGAAATATTCTAAAACAATAAACTACAACTAATTGCCTAAACGATGTGTTATAGTAATTATCAGAGTGTTCTTGTTCCTTATTAAATGTTCATTAAAGGTGGTTTGAAGCTCAAACAATAAATTATCTTTTTGTTTTGATGTTTTTCCAACTGTCTCTTTCAGTAATTTCTCCCAGTTTTAAAGTGTTTTATGTCTGTCTCAGTTTCCCTCTTTTCTTTCCCTCTCTCTATCCCCCTTGTTAAAGCATCCCATTCATGCGCTGACCCCCAGCTACTTTTTCATTTGGTCTCTTTTCTTACCTCCATTCTTGTGTAGTTTGCATTCCACACCTCTGCAGTCAGTACACAAAAGAGGAGAAAGTGCCATTCCTGATCTGTTGCAAACATTCCAGTCATCTGTTCCAGTTCTTTATTCCTTCGTTGGCATAGCCAGTCTGTCTCTTGTCCTGCATAGAGATTATCTTAACAAATGAGTCCAGAAAAAAATAAAGCCAAACATCAACAAAGTCTCCAATCAGATTCTGAAAGTGATTAAATATCATTATACAAATTAAAGGAATCATTGCGAATAAATGAAAACAGGTCTTTTTGGAATGGGGTTAAAAGTATGAGGGATTGCATTCGTTTGTAAAAACAAACTTAATGATTTGGTTTATACAGAACAACCTCTCAAATCACACAATCCATCTTTAATTACCACAAACAAACTCAGATGTCACACAGTCAGCTGGAAAAGCAGTGGAAGCTCCCAGAGCATCTGTTCTATTTTCTAATAATCAGAACACAGGAAACTGACTGTGAAGTTATTAAAGGGAGAGATTAGAGAAGGTGGGAGTGTCCATGACTTGGACTTTACCCAATGAAGTTCAAAATAAAGTCTAAGGCACAGCTGGAATTTATTCAGTATCAATGAGAGGTAAAAAGTTTCCAAGGAGGGATTATATAGTTATATTATACAGATGTTTATTAGGAAAGAAGAGTTTAAAAACTTCCTTTAAAATTCAGACAGAGCCTGAAGAAATGCACGTATAGACTTGTGTTTTCTGTCCAGGTTGGTTGTCCAGACAACCTCCTTATCCACATCACACCTGTCCACGTTATCCAAAGGCATATAACACCCTGGACATTACTTCAGGAGAACAGGGCTCTTATTGCATCATATCCTCAGGTAGATGTCCAAACAGGCCTGTCAGGTGTTCTTCCTTCACTGCAGGTTATTCTGGATAGGATTCAAAGTTTAACACCTTAGTTTGATGCATAAAACAAACACATATGTGCAACTGAGGTTTTTATTCAGAGGTGGCACTGCAGGCTGTTACATCATTTCAAAGATATTTGCCTGTCTTTTCTTTAGCTCACTCCTCATTCAACTTATTAGATGTTTAACTACCAATTTTTTGAAAGGTTTCCAGACATCCAAACATTTGGATCAGGTTTGGGATTTTTTTAGGATGACAACACTTTGGATTTTATGGTTTGATTAGCATGTAATTAAGGTTTATTTTGGAATTCTTACTCTAATTTTTTTCCAAATATACACGAATAAATAATCCAGACAGTGGTTCTTGTTTTGTTGGCTGTCAATTTAAATTTCCATCTTTATTATCTTGCAATATCAAAATACATTTTTACTGTGTTATTTTAACTTTTGGCAGTAAAATGGGTCATATGGCTCAGGGATGATTGAAATAAGAAGGCATTGGCTTTGTAAGCAAAAGGAAACTCAGAAATCTCTTTACACTGACAATCTGCTGTAAGTTACTCTGAGCTAGTGATGAGCAGTGTGTATTTTTACTTTGAGGAATTTAAAATATTTTTCCAAAACCTTCACTATTTTCACTTTATATTTTGTTAATTGTTTTTCCCCTATCATTTTTCACTCAATAACAAATAAAGTGAAAATGAATTTGTAGGGAAAGCTGATTTCTTTCTCTGTTTGATTGGTACACAAGTCCAAAAACAAACCGGTTAGATTGATAAAGAGGTTATCAACAAATAACTCCACTTTATCCTCAGGGTTTACAAAAAGCAGTGGAATAAAATTGTCTTTCTATCTATAACGATGAAAAAGAGAACTCTTACTTGTTAATCACTGTACAGGACAGTGTGAGGACTGAGGAGTAGAATAACTAGATACAATTAGATTAATTTGTTGAAGTTTCAAAATCAAGGGATAAAAATAAAACCCAAAATCCCCCAATACTGTAGATTTTTCTTAAAATCTGGCTTCTTTAGAGATAGTTTGTTCACTTACAAAATCCTGATCATGGTTTTTTACACCTTCCATTCATCTGTCCTTATTTGTTACAGGAGATAAACTGATGTTTACAGTTTGAATCCATGAAGAAAAACAAATGGTGCAGTTTCAGGGAGTTGTGTCAATTTTGCAATAGATTTTTGCACTGCAGAAGAAGGTGAAGATGTCTTATCTATGACTGTCAGACACTTTTGACCTATTTTAACGTTATAAAACTAAGTCAACTGCAGTAGAGAGAAATACTCGACACAAAATGTTGCAATTCTTTATCTGAACACAAGATGGCAGTACATCTCAACAAAACAAATGTTTTGGGCAGCCTCTCAGCTGAGAATGGGAGTTGTTAAATCAGCTGATAAAAAGTCCAATTTCAGTAAACAGGTCCTGAAAAAAAAGAAAAATATCAGACTACTAAAGCTCCTCGTACAACTCCTGACATTAAAATAATAGCATAATGTTTTCAATAATACAGCCAGACTTCTAATTGTGTACATTAAAATAGTGTCAGTTAAATGTTGGTTGAAATGTAAAGATTTATAAAAGTTGTATTATGTTGGAAAATGCCAGTTGTAAATAATAATATATATATGGAGTGGTGAAAACTGACTGAACCTCACTGAATGTTGTGTGAATATTACAGTTATGTGTTGCGGGGGTCAACAGCTCAGAAATCAAATAAGCACTGCCCCCTCGGTCACACGCACGTAGGCGCGCGCACGAGTGCCCGTCCATTAAAATGAACTGGTCTACATTTCTGTGACCAGGCGGCATTTAACTGCTGTATGTGTTATGTCACATGTTTTGGGGTTGCAGATTTTAGTCAGCGTGAACATGTGACCGAACTGAACGCTCACAAGGCTGCAGTGGCTTCATGATCCGCTTTAGTTTTTACTTTGTTTTTTTTTAAGTGCGGTGATCGGTAGCTCTCCCTCCGCAGCGACCATCCGTAGCAGAGGACCGCTGAAAAACACAGCGCCTTACCCGGACAGATCATGGCGAACAGCGGGCAGAAAGTTGTGCTGATCACCGGCTGCTCCTCGGGCATCGGGTTACGAATTGCCGTCACGCTGTCCAAAGATGAAAAGAAGCGTTATCATGGTAAATGTGCATTTTTCAACACTGTTTCTTTTGATCGGACCTTATCAGTAGCGAGTCTAAAGTGCGGGTCTCATGAAAGACGAGACTGATCGTGTTTACTTTTCCTGCAACACTGTCGCACCCCCATAAAGTTTGACTGAGCTGCACGCACAGCACTACGACTTCAGACGGGATTTGATGCTCTGCACTCAAACAGCTTTCCTAACTAATAACCTAATCATGTTATTTTGCCAGTCGCACCATTGGTTCACCTATTGTCATATGAAAGCGCTCCTTCCAGGGTAGAACTCTGCAAGGATGCCGCTTGCCTGGCAGGATTCAGAAAAGGAGTCTTGTCAGTTCTCTTTTCAAGTGACTTCTCCAACACAAAGCCTCCTTTTATTGCTGTGAATTGTAGAGGGCCTGCTCCAGTTTAGTGCCGTGTCTAATGTGTCTATAGTCCCCTCAGAGGAGAGAGTGTGAAAAGGGGGACAAAGTTTGAGACCTGTACAAGCATGGGTTCACTCTAAAGCAGGGGCCTTGTTTGAAGTCTTCATTGGTCCACAGGGGAGTTGTGGAGTCTCACTTTGACATTGTTGGTCTGTGTATTTCTGCTTCACAGCATCATTATGGTCAGTTTAGAAATTTGAATTGAACCAATCTTTATTCTTCTTGGCGTCTCACTCTGTGGGATCACCTTAGCAACCCTGATGGTTGGGAGTTTTGCACAACCCCTTTGGACCAGATTTTGTTGTGACTATTCAAAATAGTATAGTTAGTTGTGATCCATCTGTGAGTGTGGTAGCAGTGAAACCTGTAATCACTGCAGTCCTGGTATGTATCCTGTAAACAAAGTCTTACATGAGTAAAATTACAGCTCTTTGCATTTTACCTCATTGGGAACAATTTTGATTCTTTTTTTTTTTTTCATTTTGGGCCACTGGGATCTGATGAAATGTATTACCATGAAATAGATGGGCAAAACAAAAGCGGTTTACTGTTCCCTCCCTCCCAAAACAGGCAGAGAAGATTTTGTTTCTCACTGTGAGCTGCTTTCAATCAGGCCACATCAGAGACATTGAGCTGATCTGTTCCGTTCATTAGCAAATCCAACAGAGATTAGATATTACGTTGTGCACTGAGTAATAATTAGTTGCAGTGATATGTTCAAAACTCTAGGAAAGATCCCAACGGTCTCTGTGTTTTCACCAAAATCGGGTTTATCCAAGAATGTTTGAGCTGCTCAGAACTCAGGATTTCCTCCAGGAGCCAGAAGAACAATGGATCTCTTGTTTACCTCTTTATCAATGTGTAAATCTTTCTGTTTCATTCTTTTATTAAAATAATTACTTTAACTAAAGTTCACAATGTGACATTAATACACAGTGGACATGAAACTACTTGTTAAGACATCTTTCATACAGACATTCTCTAAAACAGTTGTAGTTTTTACTGACATTCTTAATGAACTTTCACCCAACCCTGTTTATGTTCTCACAAGAATCAGGTGAGACTTTGCCTCCGTCTGCCAAGGACATCAGGTAGATTTAAATCGGTGTGGGATTATAAGATTGCTTACTTCTTCTTATTGCTATTGTGCAACACTAGTGCCTCTCTTTCGTCTTTAGGTTAACGTCATTCATCAAAGTGTAACCAAAACACACAACGTGGAAGAAGCCACTGAAGTGGGGTTAAAACTGTAGCGGCTGGTGATGATAGGATTCTGTGTTCTATGTAGGTTAATGTTCTCCTGTGTTTAAAGTTCAAAGGAAATCAATGCTGTGTCCCGTTCCAGGCGTGGCCTCTCCTACGAACTTTGACCCTGACTGTGTCACAGCTTCTGTGTGTGCATGTTCTTGCTTGTGTTTTCATTTAGAGAGTTTAATTTACTGGTAGCTGGGCAGTTCACTGGGTCATTTACAAGCTTTACAATGAGTCACAGCGTTTTTGCAAGAGAAATAAATTATTTATGTCTTAAGTTTGTCCCAATCAAATGAGAAACTATTGAAACAACCCAGTCAACAGAAGGCAATAAGGATATGTGTCACCTCATTGTGTTTCAACACAAGAACCCAACATCTCTCTGAAGAACCTGCTGGTTTATCTGTTTTTTTTCCACTGACAGTGATTTCTACCAAATTCCCTCTCAGTAGTTTTATTGCCTTGAAACTAAACATTGATTCTCAACTTGCACAAGACTTGCAGAGGTCAGGGCAAAAAAACCTGAGGCCAAACAACATTAGTTCCACATGGGAGTCAGGTTGAGGCTTGCCTGCACAGAGCTGGAGCACTTTTAAGAAATGTCAAAAGTAACTTAAAGAGGCCCTTCCATTAAAAACTGTTTTTCTGAGGTTTCTGTTGAATATTTTAGCTCCACAGGTGTTCTTACCTTCATAGTGGGTGTGAAAACAGGTCAACAACTTCTCTTTCAGTTTTTATCTCTCGAACTACGCAGGTGGCGATAAAACCCGAGTTCTCCCGAGTTTGAAAAGCCTGTATCTGTTTCGTCACAACTCCTTTGTTTGTTAGTATTCATCAGCTCCAGCAGTTGAAACCACACCTAGCATACTGCTGGCTAAAAGCTGTAACATAGGACGTAGCAAACAGGAAGAGACTACGTGTGCTGTTGCCATGCGCAGCAGGGAAGGAAACAGGAAGCCGTGCTCTCATAGGCTAGTTTGTTAGCCAATCAGAGTCCAGCAAATTAGCATAACGTATATTAATGAGTTACAGCCGAACCTGGACAAATTTTCAAAAAGTCAGATTGAAAGGTCTGTTAATCAGTCTTTCATAACCTTTTTTTATATATCAAAATGTTTCATATTACAGGTTAATACTTAAGAAATAACCACAAAGTCCTGAAATTTGTATGAAATGGCCTCTTTAAAAAGTTCAAATATACATATTTATGTTTTATTTATAAACAGATTTTTTTTGTTCAAAATGTTTGTTAATTTATTTACTTTACCACATTTTACATTTTACATCATGTGTCTCCTTCAATCAGTCATCGCCACCATGCGGGACCTGAAGAAGAAGGACAAGCTTGTGGAGGCTGCTGGAGATGCATATGGAAAGACGATGACGCTGCTTCCATTAGACGTATGCAGCGATGAGTCCGTCAGGCAGTGCATTAACAATGTTAAGGACCGCCATATTGATATTTTGAGTGAGTTTTAAACACTTTAAAACACAACTACCTCCCTCCTTTAGATCTATTGGATAAACTTGAGAAAATACCTGTGTATTGTTTGGTTGTGTAACATTTGCTGACTTTCACCTCCCAACTGCAGCAGCATGTTGTTAATAAAATATACATAATAAAATATGTATATATAAATAAATAAATAAATAATCCAGAATAAAATAATAGAAATTTAGTACAAAGTATTGTGGAGTTTTGAGACAGTGGTTCTGCTTCCTGTGGTTTTTGCAGTCTGAGTGGGTGGAAGGAGGGTTTTGGGAGTCTTGAAATTCCAGTGGGCAGATAGATTCTGCATCCAAACAGAACAGCTATAAGTGAGGTATAGCTAACACTGAATCATGGAGAATTTTGTACTGATGAAAATTTTGTCTAAACTCTGAGACTTTTCAAGGCCTAAACAAACAAACCATGGTTCTAAACAAGTACCTTGAATGGATTTTGTGATGTAAGATGTTGTTCAGTTGTTTAAACCTTTTATCTGGATAAAGCATCTATTTATAAACATGATTCCATCCAGCATTACACCCCCTTCACATAATTACTCAAATCCCAGAAGCCCCTCAGCATGGACTTGTGTTACATCACACCTCCCTGAAATTGTGACATACTGACATCTAGTGGTCGCAATAAGTACCGACATCTAAAATCCCTGAGCGTTACATCACAGTCAATAAACAAAATAGAATCAAAGTTTAGAGTGTTGGCCCCATTTGCTGAGTCTGTCTGCTTCCTGTCAGTCAACAATGCAGGTGTGGGCTTGCTTGGACCTGTCGAAAGTATCAGCATCGAAGAAATGAAAAGAGTATTTGACACCAACTTTTTTGGAGTGGTTCGAATGATCAAAGAAGTGATGCCAGACATGAAGAAGAGGCGTTCAGGACACATCGTGGTCATGAGCAGCGTTATGGGTCTCCAGGGTAAGAACTATAAAAAACCCAGAGATCTGTAAAATGTGACCCAGGTAACAGAAAATAAAGATTCTCAAATTGAATTGTTAAATAACAAAAAGGCTTGGTCAAACATTTAACATGCTACACCATTAGTATCAGAAAAAAAATGGGAAAATCATTTATCATTTATAATTATTTTCATTTTGTTTTTGCTACCTTATTGTTTAAAGTAATTTATTCGAATGTGTGAAGCAACTTTTTTTTATATCTTTGGTTATCTGAATACTAAAAGAATGAATTATACAATGCAGTGATTGTGTTTTGTTTTTTGAATCAGGAGTGGTCTTCAATGATGTTTACACTGCCTCTAAATTTGCAATGGAGGGATTCTGTGAGAGTATGGCTGTGCAGCTGCTGAAATTCAATATCAGGTGGATTAAACTTTTTCTTCCAGCTTTGCATCTGTCTTTATTTTTTACAATTCGTGTGTTTTCTCAAACATTTTTGTGTCTTTTTTTTTTGCCTCAGGTTGTCTATGATTGAACCCGGCCCAGTGCACACTGAGTTTGAGACAAAGATGATGGAGAATGTGGCTAAGATGGATTTTCCAGGGGCTGACGCAGACACAGTTCGATACTTTAAAGACGTTTACCTGCCGTCATCCACAGACATATTTGAAGCCATGGGCCAGACGCCAGAGGACATAGCTAAAGTAAGGAAATAATGTGTCTCTAACTTACACCATGTGACCCAATCAGTCTTAGTTTGGTCTCTTCTCTCACGCTGATACAAAAGTTTATACAAGTTAAATAAATCATGTAAAACATTTTGTTTCTGTTTTCTCTAGTGCACTAAGATGGTTATTGAGTCAGACAGCCCTCGCTTTAGGAATCTGACCAACAGCCTTTACACACCAATTGTGGCCTTAAAATACGCAGATGAGACTGGCGGCCTGTCTGTGAACACCTTTTACAACCTGCTCTTCAATTTCGGCCCTCTCATGCACATCACCATGAGCATCCTCAAGTGCCTTACGTGTAGCTGCCTGCGCAGACGAACCATCTCTCCTAACTGAGTATAGTGATGCATCATGTCTTTTGCCCAAACTTTCCAGGCCCCGTGTCTGTCTCTGAGGTTCTGGGCTGAGCAGGTAGCCTTGAACCAGTAGCTTGGAGAGCGAGAGAGGGGGTTTCTTTTAGTTCAAAGACACTACCATGATAAGCTTTTCCAGACAACATACACATTTGCACACTTTTTTCCTACTAAAGATAATGTACTCAGAGTGCCCTATTGTACTGACACGTCACAATACAGAAATACAAGCAATAACTTTGGACATTGGCATAAATATTTAATAAAAAATGCCACAATTTAGTTATTTTAACATGATATGAAATCATGTTAAAATCTCGTGTTCTGTCAGTGCACGGATAGAATATGTGATATAAATCTCATGGACAAATTTTAAAGCACAAGAATTAAACTCAGTTAATATGTGAATCAATGAAACTATTGAAAAATATAGAAATTGAAAAACTTGTAGTCTAAATAACTTTACACTCAGGCTCACCAGAGTTATGACGTATATTACAGAGTTAGAATATATTAATCTGCTTTTAATGTACTGTGTCTTTGATTTTATGTTTACCCTAATGTAATGTTCTCGTGGTCATAACTGCTGTTTTGATGAATTGAATGCTTTTGATTTTTAAAATTTTAAAGTGTCAGTCAGATTTTTTTTTAAATCTTGGAATTTGATTTAGAAATAAAAAGTTTTCTGACTTACCCCCAAAGTTTTAATGCTTTTTTATCAATGCTGTTCACAACATGTCACCATATGGACTTAATATAAGATGTTTAGTAAAGATTCAGTTTGTAAAGCAATTTTTCTACCAAGAGGGGGCAGTATTTTACTTTTTTACTGTATATTCTGCAGACATTTTGGCTCATCTAAGCCCAGGATGGCAGATGGTCACAATAACAAAGTTATTACTTCAGAATCTTGTGATGTTGTTTCTGTGGGTACTGGGACCCACTGATAAGAGCTGGTCAAACTAGAGCTTATTAAAAATGTTTCACCTTCGTTTGACTTGTTGCTGAGTAGCTCCGCCTGTGAGTTGTGTCCTTGACCAATAGACAGGTGCAGTCTTTAGGTTGTGTTGCAACCATCATGTATTCATAGGCAGATTAGAGTCATTTACAGCGTTTCTCATCTTTCAGAAATGCTTGCTCAACAGTGATTCATGTTGAATGTTTTAAATGATAAATTAATGAAGATGGATATTAGTTAGCAGCAGATGTTAGAAACAATAATTTCTCTGTAGACAAAGGAATTTGGTTGCATATTTGCATACAAAACACATATAAGGCCACCAGCAGAGCACATACTAGTTGTTGCATATGCATTTTGTGAGTGTGCCTGCCTGTGCACATGCGCACGCATTAGCATGTGTTTGCATGCATGTGAATATGTCTGTGTTTGAATGTGTTATATGAGCATGTCTATAGGCCAAGTTAGTGATCTGTTGATGGATATAAAGAGGTCATGGCCTGCCTCCCCCCCATCCAAACCCCTCCCTTGAACCCCCAACCCTCACACACACACCCGGCTTTGTGTCGTGTGAGAGAATGTGACCTGGTTCCCATCCCTAAGGAGGGGTGAAAACTAATGACAACCTCAGACACATTGCGCAGCCCTGAGCCTCCTTCTCCAGCTGGCCCCCTTAGCCTATCAGGCCTGGACCCCCGTGTCCTGGTCCAGGGATCTGACCTAGCCTGTGTAGCCCAGTTTGCTTTACACCTTAACCCAACTCATGACATTTTTTGGGCTCTTCATTGCCAATACCAGTTACACTCACCCAATCAGAATGCAGGGACTTCATAGTGCAACTGGTGGTAAACCTGTAGTTTCTAAGCTTTTTACGATTGTTTCAGCGCTTCAGCTCTGTGTATGTGTCTTCATCAGAGACGACAGCTCCACACAATGGAACAAAGACACTGTCAATCACAATCAAATGGGTGTGTTCATGTTGGTAGGGGAAGGGGGTTTGGAGACCCATGGAAGATGGGGAGGAGTCTGTATGTTTTGGATGTTGAGAAGGATGCCGACACCCAATGTGGGACACTGCAGGCTACTGGCAGGGGGTGGGGTTGAGAGATTTGGACAGCGAAGAGTGGGAAGTGTCGAACTTGGGAAAATGGGAATTTGGGTGCTAACTAAATGAAAGACCTATTTACTAATTGAATACAGGAGTTACAACATAGTCTCATTAAACAAGAGGTCATATCAAACCATTATTTGTACCTTTGTTTCACAATCAGGAACTTAATTACAATATAATTAAATTAATGTAATGGAGTTAGAACTTGTCACAATTTCTTAGCCAATTACTATGGACTGTGTCTGTCTGCATGCAACCTCATTTACATACCTAATAATGGGTCTTTTTGCATTTTTGAATGGAAATTTGATTCTCATAAACTGTTTTGCTTATTAATGTTATAACATTTTTAAAAATGTATCTGAATTCTCTGGTACTATCAATCTATTTTCTATACATGTTCTGTAAAAGGTTGCGGGAGTGGTCTCTTCTAATTGTTTGGTAAGAGGTGGGGGACACCCTGGATATGTCACCTGTCCATCACAGGGCCACATAGAGACAAACAACAAGTCACATACTCACTCACACCTAGGGCCAGTTTATAGCTGCTGGTTAACCAACAAGCATGTTTTAGGTCTGTGAGAGGAAACCAGAGTCCCTGGAGAAAACCCACACATGCAGAGTGAGAACATGCAAACTCCATGTCCAAAGGCCCCAGATGCATTTTTAACACCAGAATGTTTTCACTGAAAGGTAATCTTACTACCAACTGCACCAACATGCAGCTCTCTGTTACGAGTTTATTTTATTTTTACATTCTAGTACAAAACCACAAAACATAATTTGTGAGAAAGAAAGATGTGAAAAAGCAAAAAAGATCTTGGGATACCACCAATAAACTGATGTGGTGTTTACACAGAAATGTGTCTGATCTGCATGAATCTAAATCAGACTCAAATTACCTGCTTTGTAAGTTCTTCTGTTGCTATCGAGAATCCACTTAAATTCTTCTGATTGATATCAGAATAATAGTAGAATTGCCATGTAACTTAAACTAAGAACAGAATTATGTTCTAAGATCAAATAAAACAAACCGGAACAGAAAAACAAGCTGAGTGTCAGTCACTAGTTATCAGGGCTGCATGTGAGTACTGATGTAGCCATATGGGATGTTTTACTATCAACGGAGCTGAACTCAGGCCTGAGGGGAGCCATTAATCTTTATATAGTCAAATGAGAGAAGCCCATGTTGCCCTGTGACAGCAGGGTCTGTAAGAGCAACAGACTCCACAAGAAGAAACAAACACAACTTCTACTCCCTAATCCCCTCCGTAACATCCATTCATCTTTTTATACTTGTCACTCTTTTTTAAAACTCATACTTCTGCTTTCTCTTCCCTATTTCCCCATAACTTCACAGATTCAATGTGAGTCACATTTTTCTTTTCACTGATATAGAGGATGGTCATCATTCCTCATTCTGAGTCCAGCTGTTCATCTGTAAGACCATTCAAGATTAACTGGAACTCTGATAAATCATCAAATCTCAGCTTGTATCTGGTGAGCCAAACTCACTGTTTCATAGACACAGAGCTGGTATTGTCACAATCATTACAACATTAGTGCAGTTCTCTTCCTCTACTGCTTTCCAGAACATAAACAATCCAACAGGAATTTCCAGACTGAGAATCAGTTTGCCCACTGCTGTATTGTTTTGTTCCGCTCTTTTCACTCTCTCAAAATAACCAGTTCAATTTACTGTGAAACTCTGTGATTAGAGGTTTCAATCTGTTTAAAAGCACTCTAAATCTCAATGAAGAACATTTGAGGTGGATTGTCCAGGGTTTAAAGGTGATGTAATACGAGTTGGGGTAACACGATCATTTCTCTTTGTCATGGACAATGAGGTCAGATTGGGGTAATATTCCATTTGATGAGTCTAACAGCGAAGCTGCTGGGATGATTATATCATTCAGAAACCTGAAAATCCTGTTTCAGTTAGAGACAAGGCAAGATTAAGTCCAAAAGGCGGCAAGACAACGCAAAACATGGAAAACATGACAAATAAAACACTTAAGTGGGCACACACACAAGCATGTACTCTTTCCTCAACATTCTGTGCCCTCACATTTCTCTCTGAAACATATCATTTCTCCTTTTGGTTTTCAGCCTCTTCTACCATGTATCACTTGTTTCTCTCTTACAATGTTGTAATTAAATGTCTGGGAATCTGATGTTTTGTTAATTTATGGACAAATTACTACATTGCTTTGCCTTTTGGTTTGACCAACACCACTGAGGGAGTATTTCCAACCAGGGGATGATCATCCTTTTTAATTTGTTTCCCAAGGAAGACAGTGTTTTTCCCTCCAGCAGCGTGAGAGTGAGTTTAGTGGGTGTCGATGTGCATGTGCGTATGAATCAGACAGCAAGAGGACTCAAAGACAGACATCAATAGGAGTGCTGCCTTGCCTGGCAACACTGGCTGCATCCCAGCCTCAGTTTCCTGCCAAAGAGAAAACCTCACTCAGGACCTGATCAGCACCGCCACAGATTTGATCTATTCACTGTCGCCAACCATAAAGATGAGAAACCAAACAGGGTGCAGGCACACCCATGCCAGGAAGCCCGTCTTAGTCCAAAGAACCCACATCATTGTTTATTCAGCTTGAGTGCATCACAACTTGGCAGCTAGAGTGAGAAGAAAAAGATATTCAAAATATAAGTTAGACCCTAATGATAGCATAGCTTTTGACTCCACCTATCATATGGAATAATAAAGTGGTTTTGTGCACTTACACATGCTCCCTGAATGGAAAAGTATCTAATAAAACTACTAATTTCTTCAAAAATTTCTTCTTTTTACATCAAACAAAAGAATACCCACTGCTATTGACCATGAAAAGATGTTCACAGATTTGTCCCATGTGAAGAGATGTCTTTGTTGGTTATCTCTATTGGTGAGCCGCCTTCATTCGGCTCAGTCTAATCAGAACACAAACACGCCTCTGTCATTTGGCTGCTCTCCCTCCTTTCCCCCCATTTCTCCCTCTCTCTCAGTCCTATTTACTAACTCAACAAGCTAGTCTCTACTTTCTTCTTCCTCACCTCATTTTCACTTGTTTTGTTTTGTTGTTGTCCTAAACACTTGTTTACATTTATGCAATTGCATGGTAAAAAAAACAAAACATGACAACTGTGTGTCACATGTTTAAATTTTTTGACCTCTTCTTTAAATCTTGTCCTGAAATATGTTTTCTTTCTTACAGTTTCTGTCTTGTACTCATCTGTGTTGTACCTGTCTCCCCCCGAGGCGCCGACACTGAGATGGGACATTAACTGTGCTTGTCTGTACATAGCCTGGCTTCAGTTGCTAAATGGGAAGACCTGTAAACAGAAATCCCTGAGGGAAAAGACTTGTGCCGTATTCTCAGTGGCTGCAATGTGGTTTCAGCCCAATAATGTTCATTTCAACACAAAAAAGCACTTATACAACTCTGCTCAGCATCAAACCAATCATTACAAAACATGGCTAAAAGATTTAGGTAATAAATTGCTGAATTAACTGAATAATAAAAAATACAACAGACATGAAATCACTTTATTTAACAATAATAATAATAATGATGAACTGTGCACCTTATAAGAATTTATAATCTCTATTAATTTTAATTTAACTGAGAGATCATGTATTTGTACACATTTAAACAATGTTTTTAAAACTTTTAGTTATTTCAAAGGGTCTTATTGAAACCATGACGTGGTAGAAGTACAGTTGGTACTCGCTCTGCCTAATACTGCATCTGTGGAGCCTTTCACAAAATGTGACCAATAGTGAGATCAGAAAGTAACTTGATGTTGGAGTTCAGCTTAAATGGTTTTGAATGGTTTCCCTGGCTTTTTGTTTCTCATCCACTATCATCTAATCAACCTTACACCCACATCATGGGAGATTTGCTACAATCCTATGAACCTTATACTTATCAATAATATTGGCAGCTGTGGTCAGAGGAACACAAAGCTGCTTGAACATATTCTAGTAAATCTTCTTTCTGAGCTGCTCACACAGGCTTTTGCTTCCTGCTGAAACAACACTGATGCTGTTTTTAAGAAGGCACAGAGCAAACTGGACTCCTTGAGGAAGTTTAGGTCCTTCAACATTTGCAGCAAGATGTTCAAGTTCTTTTATAAGTCTGTCGTGAAGAGCAAGCTTACATCTGCAGTCACCTGCTGAGGGCTGAGGGAGCAGCATCAGAGTAAGTGACTTAAAGAGGTTGAACAAACTGATACATGAGACTGGTTCTGGTCTAGGGACTGATCTCTAAGGTTAATTATGCAAAGGAGATTATTTTTAAAAAATGGATAAACATCATGGAGATGTCAGCTTCAACAGATCCGCTGCAACACAGACGCTGCAGGAGACCCTTCTCCCTGTCCACAACTAGAACCTTCTACAATGACTCTCTTGTGAAAAAATGAGTTGCTACAACATATAATTTCTCTTTGGGGATTAATAAAGTTGAATTGAATTGAATTGAATTGAATTGAATTGAATTGAATTGAATTGAATTGAATTGAATTGAATTGAATTGAATTGAATTGAATTGAATTGAATTGAGGGCTGCACAGTGGAACAGCTGGTAGCACCGTTGCCTTGTAGCAAGAAGGTCCTGGGTTTGAAACCAGTCAGCACCTTTCTGCATGGAGTTAGTAGGTTCTACCTATGCATGTTGGGTTTTCTCAGGGGGACTCTGTCTTCCTCCCACAAACCAAAAATATGTTAAGTTGTCCTGTGTGAGTGGTTGTTTGTCTATATGTGGCTCTGTTATGGACTGGCAACCTGTCCAGGTGTAACCCCGCCTCTCACCCGGTAACTGCTGGAGATCCTGCAAACCTGAACAGCGATAAACTGGTATAGATAATGACTGAATAATTGAATTTAATTTTCTGTGTCCTATGTTCAATGTGTGCATGCAGCAATACCAAATACAATGTTTGTTCCTTTTAAGCAGGCTGAATGGCTGATGAAAAGTTTGAAGGCACCTGTGGTGCTAATTACAGACATTATTGTTTTCTAGCTGCCTTCAAAAGTTCAAAGGTGAGGTGTAACAAAAATGTGCATCAACATTAAAATGTACAAAAAAATAAATCAAACTTTAATGCTAAGCATCATGATAAATATTGTATTTTTCCAATATTACACAATAAAATTCTCTTTTTTAGAATAATTATTGTCTTAATGCATTAACATTTCTATGAGTAGTTTTCTTTATGTTCTAAGAAGATTTGAAGATGTCCTTTTGATACAGTGGGATTCATTTCTTTCTCATTTTGCCAGTATGCTTGTTTTAGAAGCTCTAACACAGATATGTCAATTAAAATAAGGGTTATTTTCAAACATTGATCACCATTTTGAAAAGTCATTAATATTTTGTCAGTTCTATTTTTTTTCATTTTTATAGCTTGCTGACATATATGAAAATAGTGCAAAGAATATTGATCACTAATCTAAACTGTTCTATTTACAGTTGCATAAAAGGTCACTGTGATAAATTGAGTTAATGTAATTACAAATCCTTCCTGACGCTGATGAAGGATAAAATAAGGGGGAAAAATACCAAGCAATTAGAGTAGTTTTAAAAGTCATCAGGTTGTGAAGTCATAGAGTCATAGTTTGAATTTTCTGCTTCACTGTGATTTTCAGTTACTAGTGAAAAAAAAACATCTTATCACAAATCTCCAGAAGTGTAAAAGTATTTAATATCTGAAAATTAGCTCATAAAAACATTGAAAATGAAAATGTTTTGGATGACATATGAACAAAATGTTTCTGTCTTATTGGAGCCACTAGACCTTTCCCCCTGCTTTTGCCTTCTCCATATTTCATCTGACCTGTAGAGAATGGTCTAACTGTGGTTGTTGCCAGAGGTCAGATCTGCCATGAGCACTGGGCAGGACCCCACTCATGAGATCACCCACTTCTTTGGCTATAAACCAGAAAAGAACAGAGTGATGTGTTTGGTTCACGATGGGAAAAGCATCTCTGGGTATGTGACTCTGAGAGGACTGCGTGGGACCAGTAAAAGGGTCTTCCCTTTCTCAGTAAAAGAAGCTTCTCCTCTTGAGACTGTGGGAAGGTTAGAGGTCAAATGTACTAAGTGCCCACTCTCTGCAACTCACAAAACCCTCAACTGATGGTGCAATTCGACTGAGAAGCCCCAAAGGCAGCAGTGGGAATAACTGCAGGCTTGAACTTTACGTAAAAATCACAAATATCACAGTGATTTTTTTATTGCATTCATCTTGTAACTCCTTCAAGTTCAAGAGATAACTTTTAAACACAAGAAAGGTGAAAATATGTTTGAACCTAAAGTAAAAAGGACACATATTACAACAAGGGATATTTTTGTATGCTTTATTTTAAGTTTTTTCATCATTATTGTTGGTTTAACTTTTGTAGATTTTCAGTGTTTTTATGCCTGAGGCGAGTGTCAGTTGTCTTTTGTCTCTTTCGTACACATCTAACCCTGGAGCATCTTTCGAAACCTCTTTTATCCAAATCCCAAACTGTCAAAACTAACAGGAAGAAAGTCTTCTGTTTGAGAGACAGTGTATTTTACAGTGAATTATTAGCGTGTTTATGACTCGTACTTGTTTAGAGCTCATCATCCAGCTCTCTGGAAGTATTGTCAATGAAACATGGGAGAACATTCCCTCCAACTTGACCTCCACCTCCCTCTTTTTTTTTTCTTCTTACAACACAAGCCCTCACAGGAAAATAATAAACAGATGAGTAGGATGGGAACAGCTCCCAGTGAGAGCAGCCAGGCACTTAGGCAAGCAAGCATCGCTGCTCTGGTTCCCAGGCACGACTGAAGAAGGCAGGCCTCAGCTTGACTGTCACAGTCACGGACTAGAACCAGAAAAACTTGACAGAAATCACCGTTACTTGTCACTTTCATGCCAAGACTTACTATACTTGCTACACACCTCTTTTATACAAGTCTGGACACACACACCAAGAAACTGAGACAAAAACAATAATTTACACCTTCTGGGAATGGTACATTTTATACCATGGCTTCCTTTTCACAGTTGCTCTAAGGCTTGTGGACTCAGACTCCTACCAATTTAGTTAGAAGCAAAATACAGTCTAACTCTGTTTTGCTGTAACAACCTTTTCTCTCCACTCTCATATACACAATAGTTTTATACACAACACAACTTTCACACAGAAACATGCAAAAAAAGGCTCTTTATAGACTCAGAATACCTCTGTCACATATAGCAAAGGTGTCTAGCTTCAACCAAATCAGTATTCAGAAATGCATTCAGAAACACAGAAATGTTCCTTCAAATACAAAGGAAAAAGTCCTGGCTTCGCCCCTTACCCCCTCCACTTCTTCTCTCTTTTTATTCTCTCTCTGTATTCTGGCAAAGTCCGCTTTTGCAAATTAAACACAGATCTCCCATAGATGGTGGGCTGACAGCTCCAGCTACGTGCCAACACTACAAAACGTCTTGAGGTCAAGGGGTCTAGGAACACAGGATTATCCCTGCTGACTCTCTTGGGTCTGACAAGTATTTCTGTTGGCTCTGATTGTATACATTTTTGTGTCCCTTGGATCCATCTGTAGGTAATCAACAGGTAAACACAGCAATCATGGTTGACTGATTAAGTTTGCAAAAGCTTTGACAGAAAAATTGAATGACTGATCGACACACAAGGCTGCGGTGGCACGTGCACACACACACACACACACACACATATATGGATATGGTTGACTGGGGCAATAACACAACAGCAAACAAAAATGACGAAAGAGTCTGTCTGAACTTGATGATTGTGCACTTGTTCATGTTTTCTATGAATTTTTATTGTGTAAATGTTTTACGTGTGGGTATCTTTGCCTGAAAATGTACAGTAAAGAGCTTTTTCACTTCTGCTTCTGTGGAGTCAAGGGACTTTTCAGAAATCTCCCTAAACATTCACTCCTATTTTAACTCCTATTTTCAGGAAATTGAAACATTTACAAAAAGTTTTAATTCCTTGTTCTACCTCACATCTCTGTTTCTATGGATTTTTTGTTTGACTGTTTCTTATAGTGCTTATTCCACACCCTTTACCAGAAGCTAAATTACTCAATGGGATCCAGAATAAAAAGAGAATAAAAACCGGACACCTCCCCAACAAATATATCTTTGCGTGCACACAAAAGGCAATGCATCAGAACAAAAGCACAAAGAAAATGTGTAGGAATGGTGGCAGTGTGGGGCAGCAGGCTGGTCGCTGTGGTCAACATGGGGAAATGTTTCAGCAGGGTAGTGGGTACAGAAAACAGGCCCATGTATGGTGAAAATTTGAAGACCTTCATTCCAATGAGCTGATGAAAAACTATTTTGGGGCATTCTGAAGTCTCCCACGCAAGTACAACAATTTTGGGGTTAGTTCATTTATTTATCTTTCATGTTTTTCCATCTAATGAAGCCCAAGAGAGAGATGTAGTTGTTTTTGGCCTTAAAGTTGGAGGGCGGGAGGTGAGTGTGTCTGCATGTCTGAGTGTCTGACTGTTGCTTGAACAATTTTTTTTTTTGCATTTTGCAATTTTATCCTTAATCCAAAGCATCATGACTCAACTTTCATCTCAATAACCTGTTCCAAAAGGCGTGTCTGCATTGCAGCACCATTGTGATAAACCTGGACAGCATAACAGAACAAAACTCAACATTTGGTCTGACGGAAGCTGATTAAGTTTGTTATTTAGGATTGGTTTGATGTACTGAGGGTGGGGAGGCTTGCAGGGGGGATCACATGGGAGACCTCATGAAATTAATTTCTCCCAACCACCATTGAAAAGAGCCACGAATGAGGTTATAACCCATATTACTTTGAGTGGGTGCAGGTGTAACTCAGAAACTTGTCTACACTCACACAGTACAAAGTTGAAATGAGCTTGTTTAATGTTTAGTGTGTTCTTTATTTAATTTGTTGCTAATACCAAAGTTCTGAAAGCACCAACATTTACAGTAAAAGTTTCTCAATAAAATACATACAGAACAGACCAGACGTTTGGACACACCTTCTCATTCAAAGAGAATGAGAAGGTGTGTCCAAACGTCTGGTCTGCACTGTACTAAACAGGGTTTTTGTAGCTCTTCTTATTTAGTGTCAACAAATTGAAGAACTATTGAATTATTTGCTCAATTATTTGCTGTAATTCTACTTTTTTACAGGATGTAACTGCTTCATTCATCATTAGTTCTTTTGATTTAATGAACAGTGTTACTGTAGAAGAGCATTTACATGATGAAGTACAGGGTCAGTGAGGGCCATTTGGACTATGAGCTATGAACTGTGAAAGACTTTAATAAATCATAGAGTTGTGTGTTTTTAGATCAGTAACATGAAACGGGCTTTTCAACATCAGTGATGTGGGACTCTTTGATTTTTACACTGTTAACAGTTGGACTCTGGCATCAAACTCTCAGGTTTTGCAGTGTTTAAAATAAAACGGTTTAACTCAAAGGTTGAATAAAAAGATCATGTTCTCACCTTAAAACAAGTTATGATTACCAGAAAGAACAATTTTTTTTTTTTTTTTTTACTTCATAGCTAATGTTACTTTAGGTTTTCTATTTAGAAATGAAAAGTATTGAAAGTGCATGAAGCTTCAGAAGACATCATCCCAAAGAATGATCATATTTAGTATTAATGAGTATTAATGTTTTTGTTGATTGAGGTGGATCAAGTTTTAAATGTAAATGTATTATCTGCATTGACATTTTAACAGTTCTACATTTTATGTAACATAATTCTTTAATGATGAAAGACTAAAACTTTCAAAAAATACAAGTTGACCACCTGAACTTTAGTAGAAAACAAGTACCAAGTTTACTGTAGAAAAATTCTCCAACTACAACACTTCAAATGCAATACAAGTGTAAATATAAATTTTATTTTGAATGTCACCATTACACAGGTGCACATTGCCCTCATTCATCATAATGCTTTACTAGGGGTGCGTTTTCACTGTCCTTTTCTGTCAGAGTCATAAAGACTTTCATGAACCCTGATGTGGGCCCACATTCAGATGATGGGATTTTGGTTGTAGTAAATTCTTTCTGATGCCATTCTTATCTCAGAAGCTTTCTGAATGAGCCAACATAATTTTGCTGAAAGTGCAACAATAACACACTGAACACACTTGATTCCCTCTCTTTATCTCTGGGAGTAAGTGTGAAGGATAAACTGTCAAACAATCTCACAGAGATCAAGTTCCAAACCACAACAAGAAGCCCGAAAAAGCTCTTAGTGCACGATAAAGCCTGTAGTGTAGATAAATGCTCAAATCACACTAAAAAAACAACACAAACAGAAACTCTCCATTATTTTTGCAAAAGTACATTTTTGCTGTCAGGTTAATTATTTACACAATGGCTGCTAAATTTTCCAAATTACTGTTCAACTTTAATATTGTGACAAAAAGTTATGACTCTTTTGTCATTCTTTAGTTGATTGTCTTGGCATCTTGTAAATCACCAATAATCACGGACAGGAAGTCGTTTGCTGCATGTCTCATAATATGGAGGAGTCAAGCTGCACAAAAAAAGTTCTTCCTGCTTTGTGCAGTCAGCTAGAAGTTTCCTCTTTTGTTTTTCTCACTGGAGGCTCCAACTCAGTATGCAGCCCACAGAACAACACTGCTGGTTTTTCTCACTGTGCTGGGAATGACTGGTGAAATAGGAAATCCAACTAATTTATTCACTTGAGAATTGAATTTCCCCTGTGTTCAGGACCCCCATCAGGATTGTAAGAGCATGTGTGTGGGAGGAGAAAAAGAGTCAGCTTATGGTTGCAATTTAAAGATGCTTTTTTTAGTCACTCTTAAATGTGGGAAGTCAAAGTCATTGAGCCTGCGGCGCCCACGAGAAGGCGAGCTTGAGAACTGGGAAAGGAAGTTTGGGTCTCCTGGTAGAATTCTCGCACTTTCAACCATGAGGGGCTTTTGGTTTTCAGGGGCCACGGGTTTGTTGAAAGTTAAAGATGCTTATTTACATTAGACTGATTCAGTCTTTCAAAGTAAAGAAGGATGCATACAAAGTTAATCTGCAGGAAACGGAACATGCAGCCCACACCACATGCACATCTCTCTCATGTGGGTATCTTAAACCACATGATGCTGCAAACGCTGGAAGAAGGCCTGGAACAGAACCACAGATTATGGTTTAATCAGAGGGGGGTAACATAAAAAAAATATCAGTGTGATCTCGCTGTGCTCTTTTTGTGTGTGTGAAAGAAAAGAGAAAGAAACTGGGTAGAGGGTAAGTAAGAAAAAAAAAGAGAGGGAAGTTGGAGACAGAGGCCATGCAAGGTTTTAATGGTGCAAAGTGCATCTTAGTCTTTCTTTCTGGTTCCCAGAGTCTGAGCCAGCTGGATGGTAGCTGTCAAGTCTCTGCTGCACAGCTGCCCTCCAAACTGATTAGAGCGAGCTGGCTCACTTCACCAGCAACCATTGTGCTCTTTTATCCAATCTAAACAAGAGCATAATTTGAAAACACAACGTTCGTGCCGTTTTTCACTATCTAATGAAATGTGATCACATCGAATGAAGACAACTTGTGAAGCAGAACACAGAATTTATAAAGATTAGAGAAGATTAAGGTTAAAAAAACTAGAATGAGAGCAACAGACTGACATTTTTAGACATTTAATTTCCTAAAATGTATCTCTAAAAAATTGACTTGATAGATGTGACAATTAAAAGTATTTTTTATAATATATTTGTTGTTTGCATAAGTAACTGAAAACTATCTGCCCATCTGGTCCAGAGTCTGTCTGCCTTCACTGGAACACGGCACCATGAAAAAGAGCATCAAATCAGCGTGCTAATTCACAGTAAATCCTCTTAAAAGACTCTGTTCCTTCTTGTCACTCACATACATGCAGAGGTCAGAGCCTCCACAACATATGGCTACAGAACTTTAAAAAACCAGAACGAAAATTTCCCAGTTCAGCCACATGCCTCAAGCTGCAGCTTAAGAAAGAAGATCTCCATGAAACAGACCTGCTGGAAAAATAAAAGCACCAAAAAGGCTTCAAAGAAACCGCCATGCAGTTTAGGAGTCACGTTGAAAATAGTACTAATGTAGAGGTCTCACATGTTAGGCTGAACTGGATTGTTATAACTGGCTGATTCTGGTGCCTGGACTTTAAATTACACAACATTTCAAATTACACATGAAAAAAAAGGACTTTAAATGAATACAATATTTAAATTGTCTCATTTTCAACTATTCTAATAAATCAATAATCACGGTAGTGGTTTTGACATTGTGCAATTAAAAAGAATCACAGATTCCCCAGAATCAGGGAAATATTTAAAAAACAGACAAACAAAAAAGAATAATAGATGCAACTTTTTGTGCTGGTAAAAACTTTTATATCAGTAAGTAAATAGACTATTATATACGTTGTGGGAATCTAATTTCAAGGCTAATGCACAACTTTGTCTTGAACTGCTATCATAATGCATGGTTGATTTCAAGTTGGCTAATCAGATTCAGTGTTAGTCAAGTTGTTATCTGGGCTGCTACGGTCCACCAGTCTGCCCCTTCTGTGAGCTCTTAGTCGGAGTGCAGTTTCCATGCAGTCATGAACTATAAAGGAGAAGTCGTGTTGTGCCCCTGCAATACTGTGGGAAAGTGCAGAGTTTCCTCTGCTTATTTGAACCAATCTGGTTATAAATGGACATTCACAAGCAGGCAGCCATTGAAGGACAGCCCAGAGCCCTCTAGTCACATTAGCCTCTTTAATATTCCCCATCTCAAGAGACCAGAGTTCTGAGAAAGAGGTGCTGGGGGCCACACATTTTTCCATTCAAAAGAGCAGAAGAAGTCCATGAGTATGTTTTGACTGGATGTTTCATTTGAGTTGTTTACTGTGCTGCTTTAGTCTCTCTTGTAAACTTGAAGATCTTGTCAGAGTTTTCTTTTAGCGTGTTTTGTTCTGCAGTTCTTCACTTTTGACTGTAATTATTCTTATGTTTTGAGATGAAAAAGGCCTATAAGATATAAACAACAAAGTTTATATATTGTTTTTATCATATTCAGTTTGTTGCTCATGCCAAGTCTCAAGCTACTCTCAAACAAGTTCTTGAAACTGTTTTGAAACTAGGATTTTTTTGGTAAGTTACATTCCAGGGACTAGTACATTAGACATATTCCGTATCATGAGATTCAGGGCTCGGTGAGGTCAAAGTACCCACAGAGAAGCCTCATTGTTGTGTGTGTTGTCAGATCAGAAGCCAGAGGGAGGAGAAAGAGACAAGTTCTAGATGATGTTCTTGGCCGAGGTTTAAGATTGGGCTAACAGCTGCAGAGGCTTGGTTCGGCAGAATCCCGGGCCTGAAATGAGCCCTGACAGGTGCTGAAAAAATGCCCTGAAACATCTGTCTTAATGTTAATCTCTACTTGCAGACACCCACCGAATGCCATTGTCTTTGGTTTGCTGTTAAACTTGATACTGATCTGTGGCCAAAGCTGAGGCATGCACAAAATCAGGCATGAAGAGGGTCAGCAAACATCAAATTGTTAAAGAGAATATATACACATAAAACAAAAAAAAAAACTCTTCACAACACAGTAAATAAACAACAGTGTTTTCAGTCAGACGTTTCTTCAGCTCTGCTGTATCACACACTACAGGAGATCCTTCCTGTCTACAGCTAGAACCTTCTACGGTGACTGTCTGAAGAAACACTGAGTTTTAACATCTAATTTCCCTTCAGGGATTAATAAAGTATGTTTGAATTTGAATAGCACATTTTTTTAGTCAGACTCTGACTCCCAAAATGCTTCACACTACAATTTGTCATTTACCTCTTTACCTGGGAATGGCAGCAGCCCTGGGCACATACAGAGGCTGCGCAAGTCTTTACTCAAGGACAGAATGGCAAGGAGATCCAGATTTCAACCCATGAAAATATATGTAATTATTCCTGGTTTCACATATTCAAATCTTTGTTTATTAAAATGTAAAATTTTTGCTTAAGAAAAATTACAAATTAAAACTGCTCCATCTTCTAGAGAAGGGCTTTTTTGTTTCTCTTTAGATGTGATAGGAGCAGCTGCCAGCATCGCTCTGCCCTGCCTGGCAAGAACAGCATTAGAGTTTTAATGGGTGATTAGTGTCAAATATCTAGCTGTTGCAATCTGGGCCTCAACTGTGGGAAAAAGCCCACTGGTTCCACCTGATCCACTGCACAGTTTAGAGTTTCCCCCTGTCTGAAGATGAACAGCAGGATCTTGTACATATCAAACCCACCTTCGAAAGTCAAGCTAAGCATTGTCTTTTCAAATGAAGTCTGCACATAGGACATGTTCACTTTTTTGTTTGTTTGTTTATTTGTTTGATTTTCAAATTCCTCATTTTCATTTATCCAGTATATATTAGCGTTACAGTTTGTCTGGTGTGAGCCTGAAGAAGAATGATACTTACTGTGTGAATGTTGAAGGGGGGTGCAGTTTGTTTCTGATGAGAAACACAAAGACAGAGTTTAAATACTCCTGGCTAGTCAATCACCAAAAATTAACTTAGAAACATTTTTTATTCTTTCTGTTTTTCTACTTTTTAAAACATTCTGGTTTCACTTATTTCTAATATCAAATTTACTGGATTTGGCTTTTCCCTCTTTGTATTTTGCAAGACAAACTCAGTCCCCCCTTCAGTGTCTCCCACACACCAACTGTCTGAGTCAATCACAAGCGTATTGTGGACAATGTGCAACAGCTATGGAAAATGATTCCAACCTAACCACCTTCACATTGCTCAACACTTTTTATGCAACGGCTTGGGGAACACTGAGTGATGATAACAGAAACACAGAATAACATTTGCTTGTGTAATGATGCAATCCACATCCAAATGGATTTCTGTACTTCTTTCTTCTTTCCTGTGTTGTTTTTCTTTAGCAGCCTCTGGCACGGCAGCATGTGAATGATGCCCTTCACCGCAGCAGAGAGCAGCGGGTAGACAGCAGTCTGTGTGACGGCTGTGGTAGGCTCTCTAAGACAAAGGCAACTTGGCAGGCTGCTCGGCTGCGGCCGGATCAAACAGCCTCTGCTCATTGGACCTTTTCTTTATTGCACTCATCAGTGGTCGTGTGTGAGACTGCAGCCTGAAGTGTCTGAGAGATCGGTTTTACTCCTCGAAGACGGAGACCACTGAGACCACACACAGGGCTTCTTCAACCACCACAAAGGAGAACCAGAACAGAGGCACACAAACTGTGCATGTGCTCTAATTGTGAATCAAAATACATGTGCATTGATTTAAGACAACCTTAAATAAAATTTCATTTTTTTCCTATTTTTGATCACTGGGTTTGACATGTGGTGTCTCATTTTTTCACTTTATGTCTTCAGTTAATATGTTCACTAAAACAAAGTCCTGCTTCTGCTCTGTTCTTTTTGTCCCATGGTGCCGGCTCTGGAATGTGTGCATGTTACAGGTGATATATATTTGCTTTAGGACAGAAGGAGAAGCTCCTCATTACTGGCTGATACAAATAAAAGCTAAAAGCCAGAACTGAAAAGCAGTTCCCAGACCTCTATTTAACAGCTTCATCCACAGGTTAAGGAAATAAATCTTTTCAAATTGTTTCAAATGGATGTGCATTACAACATGACAGCAGCAAAGATAACGCAGACGTGTCAAGGTGTTTTTAAAAACTTGAGGGTGATAAGTGACAGATAATGATCTGCTAGATTGGATTGAGTGGAAGCTCATGTATAGACAGGTTGCCATCTAATCATTACATCAACTGTTTAGTTCCCAGAAACTCACTGACATTTAAACCAGCCACATGTACATGGGATTCGAGTTAAAGTCATAACAGTGGGGAAAATAAGAGCTTAGGGTACTATCTGTGCTTATTTTCTCAAAAAGTGAATGTATTTTATGAGCAGAGAGTTTGTTTTCTCCCACATTCTCCTATCTCTGCCCTTGATTCCCACGCTATGCATCATTGGCAATGGGAAAGATCCAAAAATACAGGGACACTCTAAAATTCCAGGATTCTTGTGGCGTGTACAAATTAGTTGTGGTTTCACAATGGAAAGAAAGACGGGCACAATTACAAACTGCAATAGCTAATTTTCAGTTTGAAAAATCTATTTAAATTTCAACTCAGAGAGAAATATCTAATGTGGCACCTCTGTAGAAGTACCATCCAATTTCACACCCACAGCAATTTTTTTTCAAGAACTGTTGAAAACTCTTTAACCATTGTGGAAATCTGAAGTAACTCAGCCAAGTGCTGTAACACAACAACACTATTTTAGAAGTGATGGTATCCGAAACATGTGCAGTAGGTTCTTACACCAGAGTCTTTAGAAAGTTCTTGTGTTAGAATTAAGTTTTTTATCGCTATTGATTCCAAGATAGCTCAAATAAAAACAAAGCAGCAGCAAAATTGCTGTAACTTAATGCTAGAATTGTAACTAACAGCAACAACAAAAATCATTTGCACATGCTCCTTAGTAATATTCAGAGAAAAGATGATGAGGGGGCCTTGCTGCATCACATATGTAGGAAAAATAATTTCTCACAAGAAATCTTTTTGAGCATGTCCACCCAAGGCCACAAAGTTTTCTTATCTTGCTCTCATCGATCGAGCTGCAGAGAGCAGTTTTTTCCCACATGAAGCCCGTGCACTCAGCAGCCTAAACAAACACACACACATGCACACGCACGCACACACTGCCATCTGCACATAGGGCAACAAATCCAAGATGAGACACACAAAGAGGTCACTCACTGAAGAAATCTGGGCTACTGAAACCCCCGTGACATGAAGTTATGACTAATAAGAATAGAAGAAAAAGAGAATTGCTCTACGGGGGATGAAGAGAGGTGGATATGACTAAAACTTAAAAAGTTTTAGAATGTGTCCTGTTGAAGGTTGAGTCACTTTGCCATTAAATCAGTTTCTGGTCCAAACAGAGCATGTGTTTCTGTCATCGGGGGGATTTAGTGTCCTGAGTGCTTGCCACTTTAGGAGTCCTTGTTGCTTTGAACATGCCAGGATTTAGGCCATGGTCTTCATCAGTGCAAAAAGATGAAACAGGTTTTATCCTTGTTAAAGAAGAGTTAGATCTGTTTGAACCACAGATGTTTGCAGAAAACCAAACCTTCAAATAACTCCAAATCCAGCCAGTGTAACAATGAAACCTCCACCTGTTCAAAGGTTTCTGTCAACCCAGTCAAGGTTAAACCTCTTATTTTTGAACTCTAAAACTGTGCACTTATAATCCTGCTTCTTCCTGTGCAGTTGTACACTATTACTCACTTGATTCAGCCAGCCTCCCAGCTCTGCTTGGATAAGACATGACAAGATGGAAAACGTGTTTTCCGCGGGTTGTGCTGAAAAGGAAATCTAGGCATTAGTCACCCAGACCCCCTCAGTGATGTCACATAAAAGACTGTGTTGTTTCAAGAAAATGAAAGGATTCCAAAGACTTTCTGCTTCTTGCCTTTCTTTGATGTCTGAGCGCAGAGAATCAGATGTGATCTTTATTAAAACAGTGCAATGCATTAAATCATACAGTCTTTATGTCAGCAACCACAGGGGTGGGGGTACCTAAATGTAGTGTGAAGTGGTTTGTTTGTTGTTGGGGGGGGGTTGAAGGAACTGGAGCAAATCCTGAAATTGACTTCAGTCATACATTTTCTTGCTGGTTTGGACCGTTAACACACTACCTGATCAAGGTCAAAAGATTGACTTTGAAGAACATTACACATTAAAAATGGAGGATAAAACCAAGTGCTAAACAGAGTGACATTTTGTATAAGCCTAAATATCAGATCTGTTCAAATGAGGGCCCGTACATGATGGTGTGGGATACCAACTTCCTTTCTTTGCGACCCTCTCACTCCCATGCCTCTAGCCCCAGTGTGATTTCATTGACCCTCTTCCTCCTTGTGCCCCTGAGGCTACTCTTATTGTAGCAATGTTGGCCTTCAGTACTTGTTTGTCTTGCAGGAGAGGCAAATTAGAACAAGCTGTCGAAACAGCCCTTCAATAGGAGTCCAAATCAGGAAGCGATGGACCTTTTTATATACGTGGGAAATTCAGCTCTCAACTTCCAGTGAAGAAGTGTGTCTCCTTGATTTAACTCACCTGAAAACAGCATATGAAAAATGTGAAGATTATTTGTACAGGATTACTTTAAAATGTGCTATACGGGTACCCACCATTTACCGGTTACCATGGACAAACTATTAATCATCTTTGACAAGACATTAAAAAAATCATGCTGTCAGTCAGCAATTATTTAGACTTGGCAGTTTTTATTCATCATGTTCAGCCCAAAGTGCTCAACAAGACAAACCAATAAAAAAAAAAAAAGGTCCCTAAATTCCAGACAACCAACACACGTCCAAACACGTATGTCCATAGATACACCTACTATAAACAATTTCCCACATACACCCACGAGACAACTCACCTGTAACCCACCTGTAACCCACCTGTAACCCAGCTTCACAGCCTGTTTGCTGCTGGCTTGATGGTTTGGTTTTACTTTTTAGGCGGTTCATCTGAAAAGGAAGTCACAGGAAAACAGATAGAAGATAAACCCATCAGCATAATACAGTTCAGTAAATCATTTCACTGCCGTAGATCAAAGAACTGAAGTGGTCTTTCAAAAAGGATAATGTGGTTTGCAGTCTCTCTTCCTCTCTGCGATCTCCTATTTTCTATAACCACTTGTTCCTGCTGAAGGTCACAAGGGCACTGGTGTCTGTTTCCATAGATGTGTGAGGTTCACAGTAAAATGTTAGTTTTTTCATGTTTCTTCACCTAAACTTCCGTGAATGCTCACATCCTCAACCATAGCATGTACGCTAGAAAGGGAAATAAATCTGTTGCAATCTGTTCGTTTAAATCACAGACATATTCCTAGTAATTATGTCCCATAAAGGAGCCAATAGTGTAATTAGGGGTTAGTACAAAGCAGAGTGTGGCCCACAACTGGGATCCCCCAGGGACTTCATGTCTTAGCATGTTTGCCACAGTGTGAGAATCTCAGCCCATAAGAACACCTAAACACACAGTCGATCCAAATTCAGGACCACATAATGATGACAGGTTCAGCAGCACATGACAACACACGTAAAATAGTAAAATTTTTATTTGGACTAGCTATCAGTTGTTTTTCTAAAATGTCATTGAGTTATTGTTTACTGTGGAAGATCGTTAAAATGAAACTGCAATAATCAGAAAGAGAGATCTTATGGGATAAAATTGAATCATAAGTATTTGCTTTTTATCAAAAATGTGTTTTCAGACAGTTTTCTGTTAAGAAGCAGGTGGTAGTTTTAGTTCCATCAATCCAGAAGAATGTTTTGTCACAGGGTAACAAATATACCATTCATGGGAGCTGTGCTAACATGTTTTCAGCACAATTTCTGTTTTGGTTTGGACAACTGACAAACCTTTATGGTTTGAAAAGACAGTCAGATGGTTAAATGTTCCAAAACAGATGAAAAAGTGTCAAGTAACAAGTATTTAATATTTGTTCAAGGAACCTGGAGGAATTTAATCACAGAGAAGGCAGGTAACTTTTTTACATGTGTTGCTGCCATCAAATCAAAATCAGTTTCAACATCCAATATGTTGTTGATATTCTCTTTGGGGAAAAAATATGGGTTTATGAACTTTGCATTCTGTTTTTACTTTTATTTTACATAACATCTCTTTTAAGGACTTTTTAGAAATTGCAGTAGTCAAGTATATATTATTTGCCTTTGTTGTTATGTCCCAACTTTCAGGGTACATTTTTCCTTCTTGGAAGGTTCATAGATAGCAACAGAAAGCAAAAATCCAAGTTTTCCAAGTGATTTGAACTCATCTCATTAAAACCCACCATTTTAAATGTTTTCTGATTTTACTGCTGGAACCTGCTGAAACTGTTCCCCATCCTGAAATCGACTCCAAACAGTTGTTCCGTGTGTTAGAGAGACATCAGTTATCCTCACATGCTCTGCATCCTCACCAAACTTTTAGTGGTGGAGAGTTTGTTGTGCCCAACAGCTGTTCTCAAATTAAAGAGCACAGAGAACACTACAGGATCTAGGAATGTCTGGATTGTCTGAACTGCCTTTCTCTTCCGCTGAGTCCTGGGAAGATGGCTGTACTAAAGTCATAGTTTTGACAGAATGCAGGAAGATGTGATACATCATATCTTTACATTCCTGACCTCATACTATTCATTTGGAAGTTCTTAGCTGGTGTGCTTTGGAACCATAGGGGGCACTTGTGCAGGCAATGGATATTTGAACACTAATATAAGTGAACAGCAGGGGCAGGCAACATGAACACGTCAGTTATTAGTGACAGGCTCAGTAATCATGGTAAATACCTCTTCTTTCATGCATTATCACACTTCCCTCACTGGTTGCTGGAGAGACAGTGAACAGTCCACTGGGGTCAGTGTGCCTGGAGGTCTGGTTGTAAAATAGCTCAGATAATGAAGCCAGTCACACTAACTATGTAGTGGTCATTGAGGAGGAACAACCTGTGATCCACCCACAAACACAACCGTTACCTAAAGCTGCAGAAACCCTGTGTGTGTTGTTGTTTTGCTCTCTTTTTTTGTTGTTTTGCTTTGTTTTATTTATTTTTTTATTGCTTTTGGTGTTGTTTTTTTGGGGGGGCGGGGGTGGATGGTTACAAAGTTTCTTCACATTGAGCATCGAAGTCTAAGAGGAGATGGAGAAAAGAGAGATTGACACGGCAGGCTTGATGATGGGTGGTTCAGCACAAACTAAGGAAGAGAGATAAAAGGAGAGGGCTGATGGACAGCTGTTGTGTGACTCGTTGGGGGTGGAAGAGACAGATGAGAGAAAAGGGAAAAAATTAAAGGAAAGCTTGCCCTGGGAGGAAAAGAAGTAATGTTCATGGGTGCTTGGAGGAGGAGGCTGGATCCAGCTGTCGTGCTGGTTTTGTCCTTCTCTTGCCACAGTCCAGCATGTTGTTTTTCTTCAATATGTTTTAATAAAAGTGGAATTACTGGGAGCCCTCTTTCCACTTTGCCCCTGGGTGGTATGGGCTGGAATGTCTGCAGCTATCAGACACTTCTTCCACCCAATCTGTGCCATAACTGAGGTAGTTTTATACTTTTGAATCAAGTGACCCGTTCCTAAAAAACAATATCATCAGCAACAGTATAGCAGTAATGAGGACTTACATTTTCTACAGCGCGCCACAGAACAAGATTTTTTTTATTATTGTATTTGGCCAACATTCTGAAGTGACAATTGAAAAATTTCCTAGTCACAATAGTGTCTTCAGAGATACTCCAGAAGGTCAGTTTTTGTCTTGCATGCATGGATGATGTGTTTGGAATAAACTTCAAACAGCAGAGAACAATAAAAGGTTCCCATTTGAAACAGCTTGAGGCCAACAGTACTAAAACCTAGCCGACCCCAAACAGATCACTGTAGTCCCACCCGGTTGTATTTCAAAACTGCTTTCCTTATCATTCGAGGGTGCCCTAAGGCCAGCCAGAGAGTTAGAAAGGAATGTGCACCCACCTTTCAATCTGTGTCCATTAAGCCTGACATTTCCCACATTCACCCCTTTATCTTGACTTGATCCATGTTTTCACTCCCTGAAATGACCACAGAACATCACTGGTCACTTTTAATGAAGTCCAGCAGCTCATTCTCTGCCATGTCTGCGTACAATGGCATCTTTGATTGGATCTAGTTCTGCTCTAAAGTCAATCTAGTGTGATGGAGAGGAGGATGATGGGAAGAATTACCACACATGTAATCTTGCACTGCTTCAGTGAGTTTGTATGAAGGGGCCACAGGCTTCTATAGTGGACACATGAGATTGCTTGGTCAACAAAGAAAGCTGGCCAGTTACATTTTGCAAGGATTAAACCTCATGCTAAGCAGCATTTCTAAGAGCTATGAAGAATTTTACCACAAATTTCATCACAAATTCAGAAAAGTATTATTTATGAGCTAAAAGATCAAACTGACAAAAAACTTTACTCCCAAAATCTTTTAAGTAAGTTCTCATCAGAACCAAGTCATGGCAGCACTTGTGTAAGGCTGCATGATTTATAAGGCTTCAAAACTTATTTTCAACAATCTAAATTTTTAGTAGAATTTTGTAGAATAGTTGAGTGTACAGCAGTCAGAATGTTCTCAGTTTGAAGTTTTCATTAAGGAAACATGCTATTGGCTGGTTGAATTATGACCAATTCCAATGAGAATTTTAGACATTTTAAATAAAAATAAATAAATAACAGAGGTTCTAATGATTTCACTTTATATCACAACAGTTTTGCACCAAATTGTTAATTACACTGATGTGTATGGTTATTTATACCTAAAAATATTGTGCTGAAATACAGACTGCCTCATATGAGTATGTTTCATGTTTCACATGTGCCATAATTTCATTCAAGTTTGAGTTTATTTAGATGGCAGAAAAACTCTTCGGAGTTTAACTTGATTAACTCAATTCCTCTGAGAATTTCATATTGATTCTGTAATGTAAAATTATTCTGTGTTCTGCATCACTGAGTATTAACAATCACTCTGCAGAACTCTCCTTGTATGGCCTTGCTTCTTGGTACCTCTTCAGTCTCCTTCATGCTTTGACCTTATCCCAGAACCTCAGGTTTTTAACATTGGTCTGTTCTCCATTTCTTACAGCAGACAACTAATTTGGTTGACAAAGCTTTCAGTTTCACAGCCCAAATCTTACAAATCATATTACTGTTGACAGTTGAATTACTTCACTCCAGGAAACTTTGCTTTACTCACTGCACACCTTCACCCAAGACAGATTCCTTGTATTGTGCAAATAATATTTAGCAATAAACTAATTCTGATTCTGATACTGAAACTTAAAAAAAATGTAATAAAATCACTTATTTCTCATGTGTTTTTTATTCTGCTGTAGTCCTCTATACAAAGCATCCCTGGATATCATGTCAAGCACAATCCAATTTCTAGTTATTGATCTTCTAATCATATCATCAAAAATTGAGTTGATAAAACATTAAGTTTAAATTACACCTGTCAGGTACTGGTTAAAAATGTGTCAATAAAAGTGTTTGAAACTGAATAGTGGTGAGCAGTAGGAGGTAATTTGGCAGGTACATGTTAATTATCACATTCTTGGTCCTTTGGAAATAATAATACCTTTGTGGTAAACCTGCATTGTAACACACTGGCTGCTGTTTGATTGAAAACCAGCCACATTCTGTGTGTGTGTATGTGCTTTTTTTTCTTGTACTTTAGCTAATGAAGATCCAGGCTCAGGAGGGCTCTGCTGGAACATGAAGAGGCACAGGTGGGGCCGTGGGTGACGCCTCTCTCACCTCAGTGTATAAGTGTGGGAACCACTGAGCCGCCAGTAGTGCATGAATAACAAGGATCCTAAGGGAGTGTGGCGTAATCTCCCCTAACACTCTAGTCTCTTGTCTTTTTCTCGCTCACTGGAACACACACATTTAGTCAGAAGACCAAGTACACGCACGCATTTATCTCAATCAACACATATTGCAAATAGCAATCTTGAAATGAAAGCTCACATACACACAGGCATATTTGTATTGTAAATGCAGTCTCAGTCACTTAAACAGTACCTTGCATTGATTTTATTGTTGAAAAAGCAGAGCTTTACAGAGGAAGCTTCCGAGACAAATCACATAGAAAGAATTAACTGGTAGAACAAATATGTGACGTAAATATAGGGATGAATAAAAGCTCAAGAAGGAACATGCTGATGCGTCACAGAGGGAAAAAAACAGATGCTGTCAAGTGCATTTGATGATACGAGTTTCCTGTGATACAAATCTCCTTTGCATTTCCAAACAAAATGAATAAAAAGAAAAGAAAGAAAACAAGTAAAAAACAAGACATTTCAATTTATTTTGTTAATTTGTTTTTTAAATTAAATTGTGTTTTAATTAAATCAGGAGATCAATGAACTTGAATTTATCCTATCCTCCTTTTTTATAAAGTTCACTAAAACATAACCTCAAAACAACTGAACAAAAGCTGCAAACTGATACAAAAAATGCATAAATGTTCATTTTGATGACAGAAGAGTACAACAGGTGTTTCATTACCAAATACCATACATAAATCCACTTGCTGCAGAAAATGATTTCTACAGTGTTTTCAAAAAGAATCTCTGAAATGGTTTGTACTTGAAGTAAACGAATTGGCTGTAACATATAATGTGAAGGAATGTAAAAGGATGACAATAAATTGCTGTTCTAACACAGATTTTATAGAGCTGGGTTGGTGGGGTGATTGAGGGCAGTGGGCTGGCAGCTGTTGCTGCTGTGCGGGGGCCCTCAGGTCTTGGCCTACTCCTAATGGCCAGACCAGCTGTCGGAGTTCTGTCTGTAGGGGCGCAAGGCTTTAGAAGGCGGGGAGGGCATGAGAACTTCCACCCCCCTGTCCTAGGGGGCGGGTCCCCGCCTTGTCTGCCCTCCTCTGAAAGGGGGTGATTGATGGCGCAGGGTTGACACCAAGCTTCCTCAACAATTGACTCAGGAGCGATAGAGGATGAACAGAGAGCAGGGGACCCCTCCACGGCTTTCTCCTCTAGTTTTCAGAGGCAAATGTGGGATCGGTTGCAGATGTAATTCACTCATTTTTCTTAACGTGTCTTTTATTTGACATTTTTAGTACAACACATGCCACTCAGAACACTTTTCAAGGCTGCCACTGCCATAATTCTGGAGTCTTAAGTTATATTTTGCAAACTGCTTTTAAACATTGTATCACAAATTGGCTTAAATGACCCTCTCTTTCATTTGGATAAGCCCTCTTGTTGCAGCAATGCCCTCTTTGTTGAACCACTTCTATTAATCCTGACAACAGAGGACTGGAAGCATGAGGCTGGACAGTGTTGTGATCCTAAATGTGTGTCTCAGGTCATCAGCGAGTATCATCCCAAAGTCTCTGCACCACGGCCTGCTAACATAGACCTGACCTTTTGCACTGAACCCTAGGACTCTCCCTGGATCCCTTTCAGCAAGTCGCCAACACCTCTGTTCTCCTTCAAGATTTACAGCCTCATGCAGGATGAGAGAACCTGAAACATTGTGCTAGGGGTGGAAGTGGGGGGTGGGGTACACTGTCCTGCAGCTGTTTGTAGTGGTCTTAAGTAGCAATTTCACACGGAAGCAGAGCCATAGCAAGTTGAATTCTTCCAGCTGCCAACTCTCCAGCTCTATTTAAATTGCATTCCTTCACAGAGATATTGGTTGTACTGTCTCACTGTGTGGATGCGTGTGCATTCAGACCTTCCTCAAAGTGTGAGTCCGCTATCCATCCAGGTCTAGATTTGTGTTTGAAGGGGACAAACACTGTTCCCCACCCCCACCCACTGATAAGTGACAGAGTCTTGGAGAGAGAACTACCCAACAAACCCAAAAATGTCTCTCTGTCTTGTACTTCTGCTTCAAAAAACAATAAGTTTCCAAGAAACACACATTTCTGAAAACAAAAGAAGTAAAAATGTTATTTTCTTTCTACCGTTTGTTCCACTTTTCTGCAGCAACAAAACCTGTGCACACATCCACAATTTAATAGCCGTTTAGAGACTTTGTGTGAAAGTCAAACACTTCTTCCCACAATCCAAAGAGAGATCCATCATTCACATTTGTTTACTTTAGGCAAAAAGCTCCAGTCTCCAAGTCACTCTGCATGTGTATGTCAGAGAGTGGGTGGAAGGGGAAAAGGAGCAAAGAATCACAATGAAAAGGATACAGAGTGTATGAATACAAACAAAGTACCAGAAACTATTTTTTTTCTTTAGAGTGTCTAATGATAAAGTATTCAGTTGTGAAATGGGGGATTACAGTGTAAGTAAACATGATGTTGAGTACGTGAAGCAACAATTCCAGAGAGGTTTTAAAATGTATATGAATACATTTTAGTAAAGGATGGAAATAAATTGTGATATGGTTCACTTCAAACATTTTACTTCACACACTGACTATCAGAACATGTTAAAAAAGCAAAAGAGATGTCAAATTACATGAATTCCCAATATGATTTGCAGAACAACCTCAAAAGACCTCAATCCCTGAACTGTATGCCCCTGATGTTTTAGTTCATGTTTAAAATGTGGAAGAGGCTGCAGAAACCTGTAACAGGCCTGAGATTCTGCAGCTTATTTGTTGTACATTTTCTTGGAAAAACTGACCCGGCAGTGGAAAGATGGCTGAACAAACAACTATTAGATCATGGAGAAATGGAGGTTTTTCTTTCCACACTAAAAGAGCTTGATTTTCCTGACTAGAGCTGAAGAAACAAGCTCTAATCTTATCACTGAGGAATACAGCTGTGTTGATGAAGGCTGCTTATGTTGTTGTCAAACTCAAGATGAACACAATGAATTTCCTAATATTCCTTTGCAACCCAGCAGGCCACAAAACATGAAACAGAAGCAATACAATTTCTAAATACTAATGAGATTAACATTTTTAAGGCAGTGATGAAATCAGAACAAATTTCAACAAGTTGAATCCTGCTGTACAATTGGCTCCAACATCTGCCTGTAGGGGGTCTAGGCTGCTGATTGGCCGTGACCAGTTTTGCAGAGGGCCTTCTAATCCTCTGCACTCTCTCTGTGGGTGCTCTTCGGGCTTTTTCCCACATAAATCAGTCTGGCCTGGGTGGTAAAGTCATCACATCTTCTGTGTCCACACATACTGCCTGTTAGTACCTTTATCACAAGTAGTGTGCTATAGAGGAAAGGTAGAGGCTGCCACATCTTCTTGCTACAATATTAAATACACACATTAAACATTTACATTCCTCGAGACAAGAGAGCCTCAATTTAACAAAAACCTTAAAACAGGAACTTTTTGCTTGAAATTTAAACTCATGAAATCCTGGAAATTTTGAACCACTCTATAATTAAAATGCTTCAGGTCATGTATGTTTTTTAAACTCCAGAGTATCTAAGTTCCCACTGCCCCAATAAAATTGAAGTCCTGCTGATATTATTCTACCTGGACAAACTGGACAAAGGCAAGATGTAAAAGACAAATAGAATAGTCCTAAATGATCGTCCAAGCACTTTCTATTTTATATTTCCATTGTTTTTATTTTTGAGCCCAGTGTTCTTTTTTCACATTTAAGGTGCATTTAAGTTTACAATATTACTTAAATACTGATATTCAATATTTTAACTTAAATTAAGAGGATGTGATCAACAGTGTGAAGCCTTTCCACACTGTTTGTACACTGCTGCCCGTAAAGGTGGATAATTTATACACATCTGTAATCAGTAATGTTTTTTACAAGATATACACTTTAACCATTAGAATAAATCACACTATCGCCATCATATTGATATGTGTCTGTAATGGCACAAATAAAGTCATCTTTATTTGCCATTTTTTCCTTTCTTTTCTTTATGGCCTTTTTTATTTTAAATAAACTGATCAAATTGAGTTGTATATAATGGGATACATACATTTATATTTCTACTCCTTTTAAAACATGGAAAAATAGAAACATGGAAACGTGATGGATATTGAAGAAATTTTTATATAAATAAATGAAATGAATTAAAATACTAATTCCAGCTTGAGCAACAGTGTATCATGTCAGCTAACAAACTTGAACAGATCAAATATTCTTGCTTCAGGGTTTTTTTTTATGTATCTTTTTTTTTTTTTTTTTCAATTCTGGCATTGTTAAAACTAGATGATGTTTCTCCTACATATCAAATAGAGTAGAGTTTATAAGTTTTAAATGACACACCCAGTTCTCTCATCTTGCATAGTGATTGAACTATGGGATGTCATTAGTTTAGTTATGTATTTTGCTGATTAACATTTGTGAAAGTTAAAGAAATATTATACTGTGATACATTTATGATAGTTGACATGCACTGTGACTGTTTTTAACTATGATGTAGATCTAAAATATGGTCACATATTTGTTGTATTGGTATGCAAATCTTTTACATGTAGATCCACTGGCCTGCTGAGTGTAAAGTTAAGTAAAAAGGTAGTGATAGTGTCATTTTGCTTTTTAGCCATGGGTGGTCTTCATCTAACCGGTTTTGGCCAGCTTTTATTCATTACACTGCAAACATACAGCGTCATTCACATGCATTTCCAAGTGAAAGACTCTATGTTAGCAAAGTGCTTCACAAAAGTGAATAGAAGGTACTAATACTCAACATGAGGTATTACTTCATACAGCAATAAATACAAATGCAGCAAGGTGCTGCCAAAATGAGGTTTTACAAAAATGTTATGAAATCTGTCCCTATTGCATTTAGATCAATTCATTTATCAGCTTTACAGCTATAAGCATTACTAACACTGTTCAAAGGAAAGTACCACTGTGTATGCAGCTGAGAACAGGGTTGTAAATTCTGACCTGTCTCATCTTTGTTTGTGTGGCTGGTGATTCTCTCTGAGTCCTGCGCGAGAACTTTGTCACCCAGGTTTCCACTTCCCACAGGTCTTCTGCAATACAAACAAATCACTAAATTATTAGTTCAATTTGTATGTGTTTGTCTAGCAAAGGGAAACTGAGAGATAGGGGAGAGAGGACAACAACAATTAAGACAAAATTTACAACAAAAAGTACAACTTTTATCGTATAAAGACCATAGGACAAAGAAGAAAGAAATACATGTTCCTCAAACAGAATATGGGCCAAAGCAGTTACTCACGCAGGACTATATTTATTTGTGTATCTTTCATTTTTGTTATAATCTGTTATAATCATGTTTCTGAAATGGTTGCAGTGTTCCCCTCCACTGATAAGATCAGAGACAATGAGGGCAACGCTGAGCTTCGCAGTTTAAGTGCTTATTTTTTACTTTCTAACACACCAGTTTTGAGTTTACTGATATTAAACTGTAAATTGTAAACGGCAATATAACTGTAATACAATCAAATTTATCTTGACTGGGCTGAATCAGAGTTTTTTTTTACTTTCAGCATGAAGACCTTTGAGAAATTAAGCCAATAAAACACTTGTAGACCTCTTGTATATTAAGTTAGATGCTTTAAGTACTACTGACTTTGAGTACAGCGAGCATACTCTCCCTGCATGTCCGTCAGCTAGCAGTAAGTCAAAATACTGCTGACATCTGCCAGAGTTGTGAGTGTGTCTGTACAACTCTCAGGGTAAATTCACAATTCATTCACACCCAAATGAAAAACATCTTATTGACGAAAAAACAATCCTATATTTCTCTATTTAACTATTTAGTTTACTCTGAACACTGAACAGTTTAAACTGGGAATGACTTAATCAGGTGATTTTTTAAAGATGACCTTTGATTTGATGCTGTAATATTTGAGTGTTGGCGAGAAGACATGACAACATTTTTCATACAGCTTTTGAAACTTTGCTTTGTCCAACACTCACATCACATGGTGGGTGCCAAAGGAAGCAGGTGTCTGTGAGGCCTAACGAGCTCTTGTGGATGACGTCACATGCACTAACAAAGCTGTCTTCAAACCAGCACGTTGCATTCATGGCCTAACTTCTCTCAGTAATTTATGCGAGGCAAGGACGAGGAATAGTCTAATAGAAAGGGGAGACGTTAGCGCAGAGGCAGTGTGCTTGAATATTGGTGTGCTACCCTCCCCTGCAGAGTGAAACTGTGTCATAATGCTGGACCGCTTTTATGATTCAAATTAAGACTATTGTTTCTGAAAGCGACCGGCTCTGCACTGTGCAGCAGAACAACTGAGCTACTATATGCCGGCTGTAGAAAATGAGTTCACTGCAGGCTGAGGAGGTGCTGGCTGAATTGAGAGAGCTGAACCAAAAAAAAATCAGGACTCAGATTCTCAACATTGGCCATGGGGAAAACAGAGATGCCCACTATCTAGGTCTGTCTGCTACCATGTAAACACAATTCATGCTTTTATCAGCAGTTAATCAACTCAAAACAAACACATTTGCACAAAACTGGACATTTTCCAAAATGCCTAAATAATACAAAAGCAGCAGTTAAAAGTTATTGTTTTTTGTTTTAAATTCAGCAAAGCAAACAAAAGTATTTGATTTAACAATAAATTAAAAATTTGGACCTGTTGGGTTTTTTCCTCATTCTGTCACTGAATTAATTTACCAAAGTTTTTGTGTTTAAATCAGGTTTAATTAGTTTGGTCTGTTTTAAATACATACAAGTTATCTTTGTGTTCTTTGTTTTCTTCTTGTTCTTTTTGTCTTTTCTTTCCTTTTTTGTGTTTGTCCATCATTTTGGTAGATTGGGAGTCCAGAACTGACCAAATATACCTTTTTGTTGTTGTTTGTTTCTCTTTTCTTTCTTTTTAGTAGTTATGAAATTAAATTAATAAAATTAAATATATAAGTAGCTACTGTGCGCATCCGTAAGTGCGCTCGATGAAGAAGAGAGAGAGAAAGGGAAGGGGGGAGGTGGCAGAAGATGAAGAGGAGGCGGAGTGATACCAGACGCTGGTACTCATCGGGAAGGCAAACTTTTTCAAAAGTTTTAGGAGGTGAGAGGAGAATCACAGCAGCCGTAGCCGAGCTGCGGAGGATATTACGGGACGGGATATAACGCTGCGCTTCCCGGCTGACTTTATGAACAAGATCTCAGCAACTTTGGAGTCTTTTTTTGTTCTTGTTTGTAAACTCTAAACAAAGGATGTATTTCTACTGAAAGTTTTGCTCAAAACGCTGGAAACTTTTCCACAGAAATGGAAGGGAATATCCAATGGATTATTTTGCTGTTTTTATTGTGTATGCACATTGGTGAAGGTAAGTGAAATTACGGAACTTAATGAAACTGTGTGCAAGTCTGTTAGAGCCACAGGTTGACTGGACATGTCAGGACAACCGACCGGACGAGTCCCTAAAGGGTCATTAGAATTAGCTTGGATCCTAAAGCTTCGGAATTGAACACAAAATATAATGTTTGTTTTATTTATTCGTGTATTTTATTTAGTTGATCAGTTTCTTGCACATTCTAATCACAGACTTGAGCGGACAAATTCCACTCGGAGTGGTTGAAGTGCCACAGATAAAAGCAGGTTCGCTCAGAGACTCTGATTTACACGCCAAAATCTTGAATGAACACAAAAAGCTTCAGTTGTGTAAAGAACAATTACGACTAAAACTTCTAAAAGTTGGTTATATTGTATAAAAATTTAGCATTATGGTCATTTCTGCGCACAAAAATGAGAAAGGGGTAAGGGGGTTTAAACATCCATTTAAATCCCTTTTAGTGGATTTTATTTAAACCATTGTATACCATAATTATGGTCTTTAAGAGAATTTCTTCTGTAAGCAAAAACAATTATTGAAAGCTGAAATCAAGGAAACTCTAGGTTTTATCTGCTTTGGACAAAGTAAACACCAAACATGCGGGAGTGTCTCTGCCTGCTATCTAGACATCACTATCAGTGAATTGAAAACAGATTTGTGACTTTTTCTTCTCATGATATTTTACAGATTTAATGAAAATCTAGATCTGAGTAAAACTTGTCACTATTCACAGTTTAGTGAGGCTTCATTATCTGAAGGTTTGATTAGGTCAGAGTGAATAACAACAGGTTTGATCTTTTGTGTGGTTCTCCAAACAATTTGTTCTACATTTCTACAGGTTTCCGCTGTGTGGATAGATACAGACCTTGTGAAAATGGAGGGACATGCATAGAATCACCTTCTCGATGCATGTAAGTAAAACATTATTGCAACACATAAAGATTTAATGTGATTGTATTGAAACTGATTTAAAATGTATTTTCCATTTCTTTTTTCCTCAAATGATCAGGAGTGTTTTTTTTCTTAAACAATGAAATGAATTCCTTGTTTTATTGTGTTGTCTGCTTCTTTATGGCACCCACATGTTGGCCTGTTGAAAGATATAAAAAATTGATCAGGCCTATGCTGAAAGCATCATCAAGTCTAAACATGTTTAGCTGCCACACTCATCTCTTGCACCTGTTAAAAGGTTTAGTCAGACATAAGTCACAAAGTTGGGAGGGGGGGGGTTGTCTTTTTTTACATTATTGCCTTCATTTTTTATTTTTTGCTAATTATTTTTTGGAAATACCGACATTTTTTTACTTTTTGTGAATTTTGCTCATTTCCTGCCAGTGTACTGTCGAGCTTTTGGATCTTTTGGCAATGATAAGGCTTTTGTTTTTCTAATTGATTAGGGGGTTGTGGGAGCCTGGTATACAATAGTCAAGTTAAATAGCCTGCAGTGTTTTGCAGGGGGGTCATGTGGCCCATTTAAAAGGCTCGTAGTTTAGGAAACATTGAGTTTTTTTAGTTGAATGAGATATAATGACAGGACAGCAGTTCTAGCTGGTTGCCACCTGCTTCCCCCAAAACAGTAAATGTATTATTTTATTGGTTTACTGTATTGAAGGGGTCAAAGTTTTGTCATTAATGTGAAAGAAGTTACCAAAGGGCAGGTGTGTGTATGTTTAAGTACATTTGTCTATAATGTTGTAAATTCTCTTTACTGTTAGTCGTAACCATTGCTCACCAATGTGTAACTTGACTGCATGTGTAACAAGTAACCATTACCCACATTGTTTTAATCATTAGCTATAGTGAAGACAATAGAGGTTCAGTCTTTTTCACCAAACCTACCAACCGATTTAAAAATACACATTTTCAATCTTATTGTTTAACAAAGTGTTGAAAATTCCAGATTTTGTGTCATGGCATCAAAAGCAACATGTTACTCTTCTCTTTGTTTATCATTTTTGTTTTCATAGTCCATCTTGCCATAGACATGTATAAAATGTACAAAAAATTAATTTGAGTTTAAAGGTAAAGCACGTCTAATGAAAGTGGAAATCCCATGTCAAAGAGTAGAACGATGCCTTAGCAGTGGAGCAGAACTTGGACACATAAGAGTGGTCAGACCAGTACTATGAGTGGTGTAGCCACCCCACCCCTTCCCATGGGAGCCTGCAGAAATGGGAGATCCAAACCGGCAGAAAAGATCCTTTCTTCCTCCAGATACCTGTCTGTAACCGGGCACCACTGCACAGGGTGTAGAGAAGCAGAGAAGAAAGGCCACAGTAAAATGAGGGCAATGCAGAGGGGAATGAAACAAAGCAGATACAGATTCTTGCTTTGCCGCATGCAAAGAATACGAAAACCAGTGGAAAATAAACCAGACAGCTGCTCTTTAAATCTTAACACATTGCTGTAAATAGTGCTGTAAGTCTGATCTGATATTTAATTTCTGTTATAGGAAACAGCTCCTCAAGTAAGAGGAATACTGATGGCAGGTGCCATTGTTACCATCCCAGTTATTAATACAGACAATATCTCGCCATAAATAACAATAAAATATGGTTAGTGTATAAAACTTGCTGATTATTTGATCATCTCTGTGGCAACTTTCTCATTAGATAAATGGCTTTCTTCTAAGCGGGTTGGACATCTTGAACTGACTCTATGACTATATTTACATAAAACTGAATTTAAAAAGTAAATTAATTCTAGTCTTGTCTTTTTTGATAAGAGTTGATTACAGTGTAGTTTTAGGGGTTCTGCTTCTGGAAACATTTGAAAAAATAAAGTCACAGAATCCCCCTGTGATAATTTGAAGTGCCTCTACAAACACTAGTGATTATTCTATTGTCAAAATGTGTCCGTTGCTGATTGAAAATGGATTTTTAGAAAACTGAAATCCAAATTGTTTGTTTAAGTTTTAATGTCGAGTAAGAAATTGAAGTATAATCCCGCAGGTCAGTCCAGCTCAAACTAATGATTCATTTTCACTGTTAAAAGCAAATAATTAACAGTTTCGCTTGTACAAACACATTTATTTGTTCCACATATTCTCTGTGTGATCTTTTTGTATCTTAGGATGTTGAACTTGACAGTGAATGGCTGATGGTGTCACTGGCCTTCTAGGTGAGCAGTCAGGAAGTCTAACTGAAGAGGCTTTGGCCCTCAGCTCTGCTGAGAATGTGTTGTGTGAAGAGGGCCACTGCAGCATTGCTGGAGGAGTAATAATTAGGCAGATTGAGAGGGTGTCACTCAGAGAGGATCCAGCTGGAGAGATTGAACTGGGGGGAGAGAATGGGTCGAGGGAGTGGGAGGAGGGATGGGTAGTGTGGGGGTTGAGGGTACTGCGTATAGGACAGCTGGTGGATGTTGTGATGGTAATCCACTGAAGTCAGATCTTTACAAAGCGAAAGCATAGGGCCAGGTGCTGCCATTGAACAGTCAGTGTCCCCCATACTGTGAGAGACAAGCTTGTGGAGGAATGAAGCTGGTAGCCCACAGCCCCTGTAGCACATGTTGCCTCTCTCATGGTGCAGCAGCAACCAAGTTGCCCCTTTCTCTCATTAGATGTTGTCTTTTCTCCCTTGACTCCTCTTCTTTCTTTCTGTGTTGTGGCTGATCAGAGATCACAACCGGCTCTTTCTTCTCAGATCTGCTGAGCAGAGTTGAAATAAATGTGGGTCATGTAAGACCCATGAAGGTAGTGGCCTTCCTAATGTTATAAATTCTTTGCCCTTGGCCTCTGTAGCAGAATAAATTATGAGTGTTTTGCCGTAAGAACTCAAAGACGTTAAAACATGATGAAAAGTAACATCTTTGCTTTTGATAAGAAGCAGACTATCCACACAGAGTGAAGGGCTGTTTTTCTTGTTGAAACCTCTGTAACTGCTTCCTCTGTTTAACTTTTGGAAGACGATACAAGAGCTCATGCTTGAAGAGAAAGCACTGATTTTTTTTTTCTTTTTATTTCTCACAGTAGGCTGCAGATTTTTCAAATGAGAAATGTTTAACGAATATGGGTTTATTCTTTTGGCTCATGAAGGTTAAAAAAGACCTTTATCAGAAATAAATGAAAATATACACTCACGTTAAAGTATGCATTAACTGAAAGACCATAGAAAAAGGGACAGATTAGATTGTTAGCTTAGCTCACAGCACCTCAGGGTAGTGTTTTCTTTGGCATCTTCATGGTGGATTAGAAAGGAATGCTTAGTGAGTAAGATTCCTTCTCTCCCTCTGGTCCTTTCAGGTTATTGTCTCTATCGCTCATCCATTTATCCTGTTTGCCCCTTCAGGAATGCCTTCAACAATACCGTTAGCCCTGACTCATTTCAAATTGGATGTTTGAAATAACTTGTTTAATTTGCAATTAGTTACTCTGCAATTTTGCAAAGGAACATAAAGTTCACATCACTCATGCTGCCATGTCAGGCAGATGGATCCATTGTCATGCCAGTGCCCAGAAAAGCTGATGGACTGCAGACAGAGCAGATTCAAACTGATGGATATTTATATCCATCAGGGAAAAAGTACAAAGTGACAAAACGGTTGATGTTTTAGTTTTGTTGTCCCTTCTTCTCTCTGGGTCATGTTTGGAAATTGGGAGCTGTGGTTCCCAGGCCCTGTCAAAGGAAGTTGCGCCTTCTGACCTCCCTGCTACGCACATCCTGTCTTATCTCAGAAGCTCAAGCAGCTTACCGAGTATACCAAGGTTTTCATTTTCCTCCATTTTCTCATCTTTTGCTTCATTTTGTTTTGCCTCCCCATCACATGACAAGTCTGTGTTTAAACTTAAGCTTTTATTACTTTGAAAGGAAATTACAAAACTTGAAGGGATGCTTTCCCTTGCATATCATACATGTCCCAATATAATGTCATCTTTTCTGTTATTGCGATGTAACAGTGAAACTTAATGTAGGAGTTTCTGTATGCCTGCAAGTGCACACTTATATAGAGATGAGTCTGTCTTTGAAGTCTTATCCTTTGGTTTTTGTTCTAATTAAAAAAACAATGACTTCTGTTGAGGCATTTAGGTAGGTCTGATTAGAATTACTGAAGCCTGCCAGAAAAAATCTGCCTGCCTCTCCTTCCCTTTAGGGATGGGTTCATCATTACATGAATCAGGAAAAGACAGTCACTGCAGAGCAGACATTCTACAAACATTTTGACTTTAACTGGGCAATTTTGCCATTGTTCACCCTTAACCTTAGATTTTTTTAGGTTTTTATCCAGACACAACAAAAAATCTTGTTAAAATTGTTGCATAATGTTATTTATAAATATATATATCATCCATATCTACAATGGGTACCCAGCACAAAATACTTCTTTAACATCTCTAGGACTTCTTTGGGGGACGGCACTTAAGATAGTAAACATTCCCTGGCTGTTTTCCTTAGCTTATCATAAAGAACCTTTGCCAGTGCCCCATAAAAAACCCATTCTTCCAAGACTATAAGCATGTGAGTCTGTGCTGGTCAGAGTCAGTCAGTGAGACAGTTTCTGTCAACACTGTTAAGTGTGGAGTGTTTCTTATCAGATGTTTATGTGTCTATTTATTCTTCATTCCCTGTTCAGAAGATAATTGCAATTTAGTGAAATGCAATGTGCCATGAGGAGGTTTAATATATTTGAACATGTTTAAGCTAAAATAATGTAAAAAAAATCTTCAGGAATAGTTTTGGATGGGGTCTTTCCATTTTCAAAGATTTCCAGAAATCTGGTTTGGTTTTAGGTGGTTGGGTGGGGTTTTGTGGTTGAGTTTAGTTGAGAATGCTTTAAAGGACCTCAACTCTGGGGTTCATGCAATGTGGTTAGGGGCAAACACACTGCTATTTGAAGTATGTGATGGTGTATTCTTCCAGACTTACTAAATAAAAAACATGGTAAAGATTATGTATTAGTGTATTCGATTTATATAGATAGACACTTACTTCTCTGGAGCTGCTGGTACAAGCTTCAACACTCTATAACATGTTTTATGTGTGGTCAGTATTCCTGAATTCTAAGCAACAAAAAACATTTTATTTCTGTTTTCCCATTTTTTATTTTTTTTTATTTTTTTTTTACAATGTTGGGTATTTCTCAAGAAATCTGGTACTTATATGTTAGAATATCAGATTTAGGTAAGATTCATGTTAATCTTTGCCTTTTTTTGTTTTATTTTTCTCAATTATTTGTTATGATAAAGTTTTATGTTCTTATGGTAACATTTGTTGTAATCACGTCTACAGGATGTTCTGACAAGCCTCTGTCTTTGTTGTTAATGTAAACACTATTGTTTTCACCATCCTAGTTTCTTATACTGTGAAACATTTAAACATGTGCTTTTGCACATGGTTATAACTGATTACCAGGCTGAAAGGATTAAGTAATGGTACTCAGAACTACCTGCACATGAAGGGGGACTCGTCTTCTGAAGTGCTCCAAACTGTCCCCATGAAACCCAGTCTCACATCACCCCTTTTTTCTCTCTGGTTCTGTCTCACCATGGGTTACTGTTGCCAGGCTACAGCCTAGGCCTTTAAAGACTAGCTGTTTGGGTCACTGCTTCCCCCCCAACCGCCGCCCCCAAACACTTTTATACAAAGGGGTTCTGACTACTTTAGTTCTTTTATTTGGGCCACAAAACATTCCCCAACCCCCAATCTGGCTCTTTGCTGAAGAAGGGAGAGCCAAGCTGAGAAGAGCTGTGCAGAGGAGACTACTGGAGGGAGGGGTCAAGGATGGGCCCTTGTTGGCAGTGTGGTGTCTGTATGGATGCTCAAAAATGTGAGGAACGGGTTCCTGCTTGCTTGTTGAAAGGGTCATGAAAAATCTTTGTTAAAAATGAGCAATGGTAATAGAATCTTTCCAAAAGCTATTTTGTTTTTGAAATTCCAAGTATAAAAACTTTAGGTAAACGTTCCTCTTGTGCAGTAGAGAACTTCAGAGCTCTATTCTTCTGTTACGGCTCTTCCTCTCTGTTTGACATAAGAAACACCCCAACAGATAGGAAATCTCCTTTATACTTGTTGCTTTGTGGACTGGGGTTGTGTGTACGAAGCATGTCAGAGATTACAGCCTTTTTGTTCACAGGTGAACCACCTTCTGACCTCTGGCAGAATAGCTACTATTGTGTAGAAGAGGATGAGCTCAGGTTACTCTGCTCAAGTGAACCAGAAAGCAGGAAAGTTGGGATTGTATTACACAAGTAGAAGACACAAAACCTTATCACTTGAGTCATAACATTTTAGATTAAAGATGCTTTTTATTGATACAGAAATATAAGGACAACTTTAAATCGTAGCATTTCAATTCATAAAACCATGTTATAATATTTTTAAATCTTTTTTTTTTCTACTGTAAATTTCTTCTCTTATATGTATTTATGATTCTCTAGCTCTTCCTTAGAGACTGAGGCTGGCTGTAAGTTTCATCTCTTCGTGTTTCTGTGTGTTGTGATTGTTGCATGTTTTTGCTTTATTGCAGTGGTACTTTTGTGCAACAGTCCAAAAAATGTGTCTTGAGATTGTAAAATTGCTAATGCATGAGTTCATGAAGGATGACCAGTTCTTGAGTGATGTGAAATGGCTTATGTATGTGAGTATGTGTGTATTTGCTAGCAGGGCAGTCCCATGGGCAAAACAGAGCAGTTGTTCTGGCTTAGTCTGGCAAAAGAGGTAAATGCCAGACACCCAGAGGTGTCCTGACAGATGTGGACAGATGGCAGGATTGCAGCTGGTAAAAGCCCTCACATGTGTTGACACAGAGAAATTACCCACTCTGGCTGTCTCTGCACTGAACTCGGAGACCTCCTTCTCATCTGCTATACACTCTTCCTCAAAGGTCAGATGTCAGCAATCACAAAGTATGACTAAAGGCCCCATTGCACAATAGCAGCCTGCACCTGCCGTTCAAATCTGGCACAAATAACGTAAAAGACAAGCAAAATCACAAAACCTACCCTGCTGTTCCCATAAGCAGTGGAATCCACAAGGTTAAAGAGAGCCTGATAAGCAGACCTTTCATAGCAGTGGAAAAAATAAACGAGGGCAAAGTTGCATGTCTCTCACATTCCTTGTATTGATAACAGTCTTTGTATAACACACAAATCACAGATTTGTGTGTTATACAAAGCAAATCTGTGATTTGTGTGTTATGGGAGTAGCATGTTGGCATGGAATCAAGTCTAGACAAAAGAATGTGTGTTTTGGCTGCTTGGTTTGATGTGCATTTGCAAAGGAGTACAAATAATTCATAGACATTACTGTTATCTTCGTTCTTACAGATCCACCAGTACACACAAAATGCCATATTGTCTACTAGTGCAGGAGCAAATAAATACCAGTTAACTTGATTATCATAGCCAAAAACATCTTTTGTTCCAATACACCCAAGATTTTGGGTTTGATATCAGGGTTTACTGATATTCAGAATGCCTCCTAGGGTGAGTTGTTGAGTTGTTTTCTGCCCACAGAGTCATAATAGTCCATTAAGAAGAACAGCTTGTTAAGATTCTGGCTGTTTAGTCTTCATGAACTCTTAGTTGCCCACAATACCAAAAGGTTCCAGAAGAATTGAACAGACTTGTGTTGCATTTTTCAGCTCTTAAGGCAACTTTCTTCTTCTGTACTTTCAAAGACCTCTTTGTGCCACATTTGTGTTTCATTTTTAGTGACACCCTAGATTCCAGACATAGTTCATTTGCCTCTAAATAAACCCAGCCAAGCCATGACAAATAGCCATGGGGACCATGGGTGGGGGAGGGGGGTATTGGTTGGATGTCAGGCTTGCTTGTTCGTCTGTGTGGTTTCCAGGGTAACAAGAACTGCACTAAGAGTGAGTGTTTTTTTTTAGAACAAGGACCAAGGATTACAGGAAATATGACATGGCATTCCTGCTGGAGCAGACCACTCTCTTCTGTTCTTTCTCACCACCAGTAGCATCTTCTAAAATATGTTTTCTCCCACATGGTTTCATTACACCACACTCGGCAGCCTAACTGACATTATCATCACAATCAGACTAGGGACCTCTGACATATGACCTCTCAGTGTGTGAAAGGAGGGAGTAGCTCAGGAAAAGCCAAGCTGGCATTCACGGGGTGTTTTTGCTGTTATCATGTTATCATCATGGAAGTTTGGTGCAACAGAACTTCCCTTTAATGTCCAAACACATTAGCAGTGCTTTACTTCTGAGGATTGGGTGGGTTATTGTAGAAAATATTTAATAATCTTTTTATCTGCATTTATATTTTATGAAATATTATTTTTATAAACCAACTTACAATTTATTTAAAAACAGCATTGAACATTATGACTGTTGCTTCTGTGTAAATGTGTTTCTTAGTGGATGTTTTTGTATGCATTCATGCTTTACTACTGAACCAGTCAAAAGCTTATGGTACTGTTCTAGTACGTGAATGCACAAATCATGCAAAGCGACGCTATCAGTCATAAGTTTGGACACGTTCATATTCAGCTGAATTACTTTTGACTAGTAGTGTATGTTTTTGCTCAAATGCTGAACAAAATTCAATAAAAATGGCAAAACCTTTAATTTTCTCAGGTAGACAAACGGAAAGTCTGTTTTGTTTAAAATGTAGATGACTGACTGTTCACCATCACCTTTTTAACTTTGAACATCTTACTGGAATAAAACAAAATCATCACATTATATTTTCTTAATATAAGATCAGTAGGGTAGTTATAATGTCCGTTAAAAAGAAGAACAGAAAAAACTACTGTATGTACAAGGTTTTGGGGGTTTTTTTTCAATAAAGGAACTGAAAGGCAGTCCAGAATCCAGCTGTCACTGCCTTGCCACCAGCATCAAATATTCTGTTTGAAGAGGGGGTTTGTCCCAGACCAAAAAGTCCACTGAGGGTGTAGAGTTACCAGCTTCACAAACCTCTTCTGCGCTCCCATAGGAGTATTGCTGAGAGCCATTGAAAATCATGTTCAACTGTTTAGTGCAGCATGTTTAGGTTTGCCTCATGCAATGTCTGCACAACCACCACATTAAAAGTATTTGTGTCAATCATCTCTCTGAATCTACAGAGGGTTTTCTATATCAAAGATTATTTTAGTAATGTTTGGTAGTGATCAAAACCTGGCTCTCAGTTTTACTGCACATGTAAGACAAAACAAAAATCACTTGAAAATTTGCAAAAATATATTAAATATTGTTACATAGTTTTTGTACATGAACACACTGATAAAGGAAGAAATAAATTTGTTCCAATGAACACAGACAAGAAAAACAAGACTGGCACACCTTGTGTGCAGGTAAGCTTTTTAATAACTAGATGCATCATTGCACCACAGTAAAGTCACCAAGAGAATAATGTGCAATTTTATTTAAATAGTACAGCTGCTTCTTCAATTCCAGTCATGGATCTCGTGTAAACTCCTTGTTTTTTCTTCATGTTACAATTTGTTGACAGCTGTTAAGTTTCCAGACTGCTGTCTCAGGGCGTGTTCTTCTCTTTATATTTGAGGAAAGAAACTAGAACTGAGTTGCAGAAAACACATAACAGTGGAAGAAATGTTAGCTGACACGGAAAAAATGAGCTTTTCCATCTGGATACAACAGATTCTGCCTCATGAAGCCAATGAAACACATAGAAATGGCGTCCCTCCAGTTTTATGTGTTTGATGTGGGTCTATGTAGTCATTTTTTGAATAATGTATGGCATGATGTGAACTTATGAGGTAAACTCAGAGTCATTCCAGGCCTCAGAGACATTGCTGGATCAATGAGTCAGGCATCAAGTTTTGCCAAACTGTCATGGGGATATGATTATCAAACCTAAAGCATGACAAAAACTGGCCCATAATTTTTTTTTATAGTTTAGCAGCTTAATTTTTAATGCTTTAGTCTGTCAGATCATGACCTATTATGACCTGTGGGCTGCATACAAATATGTGAGTTTGTATATGTGAATTTGTGCAGATGTCGTCCTGGTTTCATTGGTCCTGTCTGTCAGTACCTGGATCCTTGTCATCGATCACCATGTCTGAATGGAGCTGCTTGTAAGAGTCAGGTGTTCAATGGTATCCCACAGTACACCTGTGTGTGCCAGAGAGGGTTCAGAGGTAAGTACCTTTGTTGGAAAAATTTCATGTAGAAATGTTAAAAGTTATTTAATTGTTTGTTTTCATTACTGAATGCACTTCTTTGACCCTCAGGCCAAGACTGCTCCCTCATTGATGCATGTGCCACAAGTCCTTGTGCCAATGGTGCCCGCTGTGTCAATTGGAATAACCACTATAACTGTTCATGTCCACCCGGCTTCCAAGGGAAGAACTGCCGGAATGACATTGATGAGTGCCGCAAGCCTGGTATGTGTCTTAATGGTGGCCTCTGCATTAATACCCATGGATCGTTCCGCTGCCAGTGCCAGCCAGGATACAGCGGACGGACATGTGAGGTGTCTACCTTGCCCTGTGCCCCATCTCAGTGCCTTAATGGAGGCACCTGTCGCCAGACAAGTGACCATTCCTATGAGTGTGCTTGCCTACCAGGTAAAAAAGCCCTCCATCTGTGAAACACACACACAGTCTGTATTTATCCCTCATGGGTTTCCCAGGCCCTCAGCGTGACGTTAGAGTAAAACAGATTTTCCCAGAGAAATGACGTAGCTAGTAGTCCTATTACTGGGATTTTGTCCTGTTTCTCAGGTCAGCTTCCTGTCTACTATTAATAGCTTCAGATGGGATATGGGGTGGTGGGAGAGTTGAAGAGGCAGCATGTCTGCACTCTTCTCTTCTCACAACAGAAGGAATTTACTTTATGAGCCCTCTGGTTTCTCACTGGGGAGCTGACAGGAAATGTCTCCTGCCAGAGAGGAAGTCATTGAAACTGTGAGAGATTATAAAACAAGCAAACATTGAGGGGAGTGCAGACCTCTAAAGTAGGGGAGAATCACTACCATTGCTGGCATTGTGTGGGAAAAGTCAAACGAAGATGTAAACAGTCAGACACCTTCTGAACCCTTTTACTGCTCACGTTACCCCACATGTTCTTGAGTGTGAGAAATGTAACTTTAGTGTAGGAGAAGAACTGTTTATTGATTTTAACATGAGAAACTTAATGTTCATTAAACTCCCATGTGGCTTCTGTCTCATACATCTATCCTAACCCTTTAAATCTGTTTTAGGGTTTGAGGGACACAATTGTGAGAATAATGTGGATGACTGTCCAGGTCACAAGTGCATGAATGGAGGCATATGTGTAGATGGAGTTAACACATACAACTGCCAGTGTCCCCCTGAATGGACAGGTACAGCTTGTGTAATACAATTTGAATGCATTCTTTATATTATGGCAAGTGTATTTAAACCAATATCTCATTTTATTATTCAAGGACAATACTGTGCTGAGGATGTCAATGAGTGTCTCATGCAACCCAATGCCTGCCATAATGGAGGTACTTGCTTTAACACCAATGGTGGCCATACCTGTGTTTGCGTTAACGGCTGGACTGGAGATGATTGCAGTGAAAACATTGATGACTGTGCAATAGCTGTTTGTTTCAATGGTGCCACCTGCCATGATCGTGTAGCATCCTTCTTCTGCGAGTGCCCAGTTGGGAAGACAGGTATGTTGAATTATAAAATAATGCCTATACATTTCTATACTGTACAATGCGATCAAAAGGAGGACACGGATGGTATTTGTGTAATATTTGCGCAGGTTTGTTGTGTCACCTTGATGATGCATGTGTGAGTAACCCGTGCAACGAGGGTGCAGTGTGTGACACCAATCCTCTTAATGGACGTGCCATTTGCACTTGTCCTGCTGGTTTTGTGGGAGGTGCCTGCAATCAGGACATGGATGAATGTTCAATTGGTAAGTCTGCTATTTTTGTCAACATTGTTAAGAACAGTGGTCTAGTTATTGGTGCTTTATGTACTCATTCACTACCTTCCACCAACAGGTGCAAACCCATGTGAGCATTTTGGAAAATGTGTAAACACAGAAGGCTCCTTTCAGTGTCAGTGTGGGCGAGGATATGCAGGCCCACGTTGTGAGATTGATATCAATGAATGTCTTTCCATGCCCTGCCAGAATGATGCAACCTGCTTAGACCGTATTGGAGAGTTCACCTGCATCTGCATGCCAGGTATTCAGACTCATTAAAAAGCTATTTTTTTCATTATTTATTTATTTTTTTTACTTGAGAGGGTTTAAACTGTATTTAATTTTCTATTTTAAATTAAACAGATCGGGACTGGTTATGTCAAGAAATGTTTTCATAAATCAAAATCAAAACTTACATAGAGAGACCTTTTATTCAGGTGAATAAGTTATATGTATTTAATGCCATGCCATGTTGGGAATCTCAGAGTTCTGATCAAAACACAATTTGAATACAGACAGTAAGATAATAGAACAGAACAATTAATTTGAACTTGACCTTCTGAAAAACCCATTATTTATGGTTGTACTAGAAAGACTTGTGGAGACTGTTACATCACACATTCCCTCTGATACTGTAGGTCCAGTCCCAGATCTGTGTACAGGTAACTGGGTATTAGTTTGCACAAAGTTATACTTTTGGCTCTTAGTGGAAAAAAACACAGTGAAACTCTCACACACAGTCCTACAAGTATCCTGGGGTTTGGGGTGCTATACAAATTAGAGCTGGGAGTTGGGTCTATAGGATTGGATGTGAGAGAGGCCGAGCAGTTAGGGGGAGGAGTGTGCTGTGAATACTAATGAGACCTAGAGTGGTGGGAATGGAGCAGAACAATAGGGCCCCTCTGTGCTCCACTTTGCACCCCTCATAGACACAGTGAGGGAAAGGGGCTCTTTCCCAGAGCCCCCTCCCCACTTCATTTTCAGAGACAGGACCTTCCTCATAACCATCCTCATCATCAGTCAGGCTGGCAAAACTCATGTGGAGCTGCTGATTATTTCTGATTCCACGCTAGCTTCTCTACAGGGGCAAAACTTTCATTCAGTTTTATCCAAAGGAAGGACCCCTCCACAGTTTATCAGTGCAGTATATATAACACTATAACATGTATCTGTTGAATGGAACACTGACCAAGGGAGGGGCAATGCTCCATAGACAGTAGAGTGTGGTGATTCCAGGTCAGTGGAGAGGGGAATACCAGGGATGCTCCTGGGATCTTTTATTGCATCCTATGGCTCAGCAGTGGCCTGTTTTAAATATTCACATAAGTAAAATGTTTCCCACACATGTCTTTTCCTGCTCCGACTAGCAGGCTCACCACACAGCTTAACCTTTTATAATCTGAAAATTAATAAATGAACAACTGGTTAAGCGTTATTTCATTTCTTTCATCTTTCAGGCTACATGGGGACTTTCTGTGAGAGGGACATAGATGACTGTGAAAGTAACCCATGTGTGAATGATGGCATCTGTCATGACATGGTCAATGGCTTCACATGCACCTGCCAGCCAGGTAGGTTTCACTGAATGTCTCTAATTCAAGTTGTGAGTTGAAATCTGTATTGCTCGTAAGCTATTTCAAAATTTAAAAAAGTGCAGTGAAAAGAGAAAGCCAAAGTTTAAATGTCCATAAAAGCAGAAGAGGGAGGGTCAGCTTCACCACTTCTGCCTGCTGGTTTATAGAGCCACCACTCATGAAAAAAGACAGGACCTAAAGGCTGCCTACCCTCCTGCCTGAACAAAGCCACTATTGTGACCCCTGCTTCCCTCCGCTGTGGAATGTGGAAGGGACAGCAGTCTCCCTCGTCCTGCCCTGGTGGTGGTGGTGGGGGGATAGCAGTTTGGCTAATGAGATTCTTTTCCAGGTCCGCAATTTACATCTGGGACAGACGTAGCCCCTCCACCCCCCATCTAGCTATTGAGTTAGTAGAGCTGATACAGGCAGTAAACAAGGAGGGGTGGAGATTCAAAAAAGAAAAAAAAAAACAATCCCACCATCTCTTCTAAATGCCCCTTTATTAGCCCAAGCACCAAAACACAGAAACCATTTTGACACTGTTAATCAACAGAATGAGGTTCTGTTAATACCTCGTACTGGGCACAAGTCCCACAGATTTTAAACTTTTCCAATTTTTATTATTATTATTATCATCATTATTATTGGTGCTGTTGTTGTTGCTAGACATTGTTCATACACAAAATATACAATCACTTGTTGAAATATTCTATGTTACTAAATAAACATTTAATGGATTTGGTTTCAGAATTTTCCTGCCTTTTTTGAAATCATGAATTATTTGCATTTTATTGTGGAATAAATTGTGTTTTGTTTTTTTTAAATCTGCGAAAGGTGCTATATAAACAAAATGTATACACATAATTGTTTACTATGATCATCTCACCACTGTTTTTTTGGCAAAAATGTCATGTCCTTAACCAGTCTCTCAAACTCAACCTTAGTCAGACATCACTAATCTAACCAAAGGCCTCCAACAACTGCCCTCTGACCTAAGCACGGACCCTTTCACTGGACTGTCTGTCTGACCCTTAACCTCTGTGTTTGTATGTCCCAGGCTCTGTCTCTTNTTACTGGCACCATGTGTCAAATCGACATAGATGAGTGTGCTAGTACACCCTGTCAGAATGGAGCAAAATGCTACGACCGGCCTAATGGGTTTGAGTGCCGCTGTGCTGAAGGTAAGTGTTTCTTCATCTAATTGATGTTTGTGGGTTGTTGTTACCCATAACTCAAATTATGACTCTTCAGGCAGAGGAGCAGATAATCCTCAAACGTTTATCTGATCCTTGCTAGGAATTCAGTGTTCTGGAGTTAAACTATTTTTTGGGGGTGTCTGCTGGTCATGCAGGCCAAGTTGAGGCCCCTAATCCCCCTTTTTCCCGCACTGGCTCTTGGGATCATGGGGTCACTGAGGGCCAGCAGTTGCTAAGAAAGAAGACTTGGCCATCACTCTGACATCTGTTCATCTCTCAAAAGCTCATACAACATCTTATATCTAGTTTAACTTCCATTCTTTTGCATTCAGTCATGATCATGCTTTAAAACCCAACCAGAAAGAGTGATTTGTAGCCTACAGTTTGTCACAAAAGCTGTATGCATAAGGCTAGCTGCCTTTATACTCATAATTATTATGTTTGTTTGCATCTATGCCTCTAGAGGAGCTTGCTTCATTGTTTCAGTGGCCAGCTGCTTGGTATTTGTTGTGTTTGTGGGCCCCTTCTGCAGAGTGAAGTGGCCCTGTTAGACGTGGTGCTGCCCATTGTTCCCTTCACCACCAAGAACAAAAGCTAGACTGGGAGGCCTGTGTAGGGCTCTTTTTTTACTGCCTTGCCCAACTTAATATGTCAGTAGATGCATAACACACAAATCCACGGTTACTTGTCATACAAACACACATTGCAACCACAATGGTTAGGGCTTTATTATGAGCAAAATTTTATGAAAAGTAAAACAAATAAGAAATGTCTACATATAATGGGCAGTTTGTAAAAGATATTACTGTGGAACCAAAGTATAATGATAACAAGTGGGGTCTAAAATGCAAAATAAAATAATAGTTTTAATATTGAAAAGTGAAACTTGGTAATTTGTTTCATCTATCGATTAATCGAATAAAAAGTCATAAATCTCAATTTGTTTTTTTTTTAAGGTTATGAAGGACGACTCTGTGAGAGTAATATCAACAACTGTCAGCCTGACCCATGCCACCATGGTACTTGCATAGATGGCATCGCAAGCTACACATGTAATTGTGATCCTGGATTCACAGGCTATCGTTGTGAAAATCAGCTCAATGAGTGTCACAGTAATCCTTGTCAGAATGGGGGAAAGTGTATGGATATGGTCAACAGATATTTCTGTCAGTGCCAACATGGAACCTCAGGTAGGAAGAAAAACTCTAACCACAAAACAGCTCATTTTGTTAAATGTCCTGAAATGTTTTGAGTCATATGGTTTTCTTTCGTTAACAAGAACAACTTGTAATATTTCCAACCCAGGCCCAAACTGTGAGATAAACTTTGATGATTGTGCCAGTAATCCATGTGATTACGGCATCTGTAAAGATGGCATCAACCGCTATGACTGTGTTTGCAAACCAGGTTTTACAGGTAAGGCTCTCTGAAGTTTAAACCACAGATTTCAGATGAAAAAAAATGATTTCATGCTGGCAAACACTTATCTAACATATTTTATTACAGGTCCCAAATGTAATGTGGAAATAGATGAGTGTGCATCAAGCCCCTGTAGAAATGGAGGAACATGTGTTGATGAAGAGAATGGATTTCACTGTCAGTGCCCTGAAGGCTTTAAGCCCCCTTACTGTTACTCCCAGGTGGATGAGTGTGGCAGCAGCCCTTGTGTCCATGGCTCCTGCAGAGAAGACATCAATGGGTAAGAATCTGAATTTTAAAAAAGAGAAATTTGGTATAATGTGTGCGTACATGGTCAGTTCTACAGGTTTAATTCATCAGCATCCTGAACAATAAACTGGGTTTCGCTTATTCTGGATATCTAAATGTAATCTGGCTCAACTAACCCAAACAATAGAGACTGTGCTAAAGGACATTATGATGCTCGAGACTTTGAGCAACTTGAGAGATCAACTCAGGTCATCCAACTCTGAATATCTGCTTGTTCTTGCCAAAAGGGCGGGGTTGGCAACAGATTACCAATCAAAGTCATAAAACTGAATTTGAAAGTTTGGAACCAAAACATCAGACTAGAATAGTAAACTTATATTTATCAAGCCACCCATTTTTATTTCCTCTCAATCTTGTTCCGAGTCACTGGGAGCTAGTGCTTATGTTCAACAGTCATCGGGTGAGTTGCAGGGTACAACCTGGAGAGGTCACCGGTCCATCACAGACAACCATGTACACACACACTCACATCTAAAGCCAAGTTACAGTTACCAGTGAATCTAAAGTGTATGTTTTTGGACTCAAACTTGTTTAAGAATTAAAATTGTTATAAATGACTGAAAGCAACTACACTGCCTGAGGAAAAACAGAAAGAAAAAGTGTCAATAGGAAACAAAAAATTATATGTAAATGATAACTTTAAATGTTAATCAATATCATTGCTACATTAAACCACAAGGCTGATGTTTTCTAATTGTTTGTTGGTTGAATTTGCTGGTTTGGAAGTACAGCTTTAATCTGGGGTGTTTACATTGTACATATTATGTTTTTAAATTATTATTCTACAGTTTTAAAAGTGTTTAATATGTCATTAGTTTTAATTTGTTTTTAACATTTGATAAGATGAACGTAGATTTAAATATATGCACAATGATCGTAATTGGTAGAATTTGGCAAGTATCCTGTTTTTGGGTCATATGTTTTTATATTCTTTAGGTAAATGGCCAGGTAATAAATGATTATTTAATTATGATTTTAATGTTTTTTAAGTAAGTTCCCCATTTCTATTTAATATTTTTGCTCTTGAACAAGTGAGTTTTTCATTAAAAGTAGCAACAGTGATAAACCAAGAAGCTGGAACACTGAAACCAGGAGTTGAACACAAATTGACCTTATTAAGCCACTAATCCCGCTTCATGTACAGGCCCTAGGTCACTGATATTACATGTTTACACACTAGCCTTATGGATTCTTTTATTGAAATGATTGTGTTTCTTTGTTTCCAGTTACCGCTGTGACTGTGAACCTGGATGGGTTGGAAAGAACTGTGACTTGGACAGGAATGACTGTTTGCCAAGTCCTTGTCAGAATGGTGGTACATGCATCGATCAGCTAAATGGGTTCACATGCAAGTGTCGCCAGGGCTTCAGAGGTGAGATGATGGTGTAGTAGTCAAACAGCAGAGAACTTACAGCTGCGTACTACCCCCTAGTGGAGTAGAAAAATGCCAAACTCTATTGACCCTTTGCAACAAGGTTTTTTACTCATCAAAATGTTGCTTTAAGTATTAATGTTGTTGTTGTTTTCTTTACAGGTAACCTGTGTCAGGTGAACATCAATGAATGTGCTTCTAGCCCCTGTCTGAACAAGGGCACTTGTGTTGATGGAGTGGCAAGTTTTACTTGTCTGTGTGAGCTTCCCTATAGTGGACCCACTTGTGCTGAGGTCCTCACACCTTGCTCCCCTAACCCCTGTGCTAATCATGCAGTATGCACACACACTCCAGACTATCTGGGCTATCAGTGTAACTGCCAACCAGGGTGGCAAGGTAAGTCATTTTACTGCTTTTAGTGCTTGTTCATGTGTTGTGAGATTGTCTGCTTAGAAACTCATTGTATTGTTCTTTTGGAATCTTCAGGTCAGTTGTGTAAAATAGATGTGAATGAATGCATGTCCAACCCTTGCAAAAACCATGGGACCTGCACAAACACACTTGGAGGCTTTGTATGCTCTTGCAGAGCAGGATTTACTGGGATGACCTGTGAAACAGACATCAATGACTGTTTTCCCAGTAGGTTGCTGTATAAATATAGAAAATTATTATGCATATCTGTATCTGTCAATCAAAATATCGGTGTATTGACAGTGCTTGAGTAACATACATTTCTTCCTTTGTGGTATTAGATCCATGCCTAAGTGGAGGTTCCTGCACTGATGGAGTGAACTCATTCCATTGTAGCTGCTTGCTGGGCTTTACAGGCCCCCGATGTGCTCAGGAGATCAATGAATGTCAGAGTTCCCCCTGCAAAAATGGAGGCACCTGTACAGACTATGTTAACTCTTACACTTGCACCTGTCCACCTGGCTTCACTGGTATCCACTGTGAAATCAACATCCCTGATTGCACTGAAAGGTTTGTGTGTGTTTGAGCCATGCAGTTTTCTCAGGTTCAATTTTATAAACTTTTTGTGTACTTGTGGTATTTGGATCTAAGTTCACCAGCGAAACTTTAACATTTACAATAACTGATTACTTTCACTTATGTCCACAGCTCTTGCTTCAATGGAGGAACATGCACGGATAAAATCAATGGTTATTCCTGCACCTGTCGCTCAGGCTTCACTGGCTCTCACTGCCAGTATGAAATTAATGAGTGTAACTCTCAGCCCTGTCTGAATAACGGTATCTGTCAGGATGCCCTGGAGTCTTTCCGTTGTTCTTGCCCCAAAGGATATACTGGCAACCGATGCCAGGTACAAGAACTCACAGATACTTGAAATTTCCTGTAGAGTTTGAGTTCTATTAAGTTTATATTTTTGATTAAATATTTCTAAACTCATTTTAATTTTGACCACCTAGACACCAGTTGATTGGTGCAGACGCTCTTCTCCTTGCCAAAATGGGGGACGTTGTCGCCAAATGGATGCTTCTTTCCTTTGTGAATGTCCTGTTGGTTGGTCTGGTCAATACTGTGACATCCCGAGGGTTTCCTGTGAGACAGCTGCTCGCCAGCGAGGTATTTCTATTTTCAATAAACTGAATCTGTCTGAATTTGTGTTCTGAATGAAAGAAGTTAAATTCCTATCAAACTCTTTATGATTAGGAATCCAAACAGATGAACTATGTCACCATGGGGGTCACTGTGTCAACACTGGGAATACCCACATTTGTAAATGTCCCACTTACTACACTGGAAGCTACTGTGAAATCCAAGTGGACAAATGTGAAAATAGACCTTGCCGCAATGGCGCCACCTGCAGATCATATGTTGGCGGTTACCAGTGTGACGTGAGTCAAATCTTTTGAGTTACTTCATTATTCATGGTCAGAATTAGACTAAAACAGTTCTTACCTATTTTCATTTTGTATAAATGTTTGGTTGCATTTTTGTCATCACAGTGCATGGCAGGTTACACTGGACAAAACTGTGAGATTGAGATCAATGAATGCCAATCTCACCCATGCCAGAATGGAGGTACTTGCATTGATCTAGTGGGACATTATATCTGCTCCTGTCCCCCTGGCACTCTGGGTATGCAAGTATAAATGCAACTAAAAAGCTATACTTTTTACTAAAGACATTTTACCTCATATATCATAGAAACAATTGTGTAGTAGTAAATGATATTCATCTTTTTTAAAGGTGTTCTCTGTGAGATCAATGAAGATGACTGTGCTCCACCCCTGAAGCTGCACGGTGCTCCTCCAAAGTGCCTGAACAACGGAACATGTGTAGACAGAGTTGGTGGATATCGCTGCAATTGTCCCCCTGGTTTCACAGGAGAAAGATGTGAGGGGGACATAAATGAATGTCTCTCTAACCCCTGCAGTCTCTCAAACAGTCTTGACTGCATACAACTACCCAACGATTACCAGTGTGTTTGCAAGCCTGGGTTCACAGGTTAGACAATTTCCCATCTGCCTGGCCTGTCACTGTTTATTCTGTTTGTATGTAACAAAAATCATTAACACTGAAACATTGCTTTTAGGTCGAAGATGCCAGAACAGATTCAGTGTGTGTGAGTCTCAGCCTTGTCAGAATGGAGGAGCCTGTTCTGTCACCAGCAGCTCTTCCCTAGGATACACTTGTACATGTCAACTTGTAAGTTTATTATTGCTTTAATTGCATTTTGCAATTTGCTAATTATATAACTCATACAGAATTTAAAGTTCATGATCAGAAACGCCATTGATTTTCTGTTTTTTAGGGTTATACTGGTCCAAATTGTGAAAGAAGTATGTCCTGTCGGGAATTGTCCTGTTACAATGGAGGTAGCTGTGCACTTACCATAAGGGGGGCACGATGTACGTGCTTGCCAGGTTATGGTGGTCCTCAGTGTCAGCATCGTAGTAATGAAGGGTGTTCCTCCAAGCCATGCCGGAATGGAGGGTTGTGTACTGAAGAGACCAGCTTTCCATACTTCCACTGTCAATGTTCCAATGAATGGACAGGTAAACGCTGTGAGCAAAGCATATCTGAGCTCACAGCATCCTCATGCCCTCTGGCAGACTGTAAAGAAAAAGCCAGTGATGGTGTATGTGACAAGGAATGTAACACACTTCCTTGTCATTGGGATGGTGGTGATTGCTCTCTGGCGGTAAACCCCTGGGCTAAGTGCACAGATTCTCACTGCTGGCGTGCTTTCAACAACAGCCACTGTGATGAGTCCTGTAACAATGCAGATTGTCTATATGACAATTTTGACTGCAGGAGCAAAGATAAATCTTGCAAGTAAGTTTGCTTTTATAGATAAAATGATTCTTCTTGTTGACCTGAGAATAATCAAGGGAATTCTTCTGTTTGTGCTTTCTTTAGTCCAGTATATGAAAACTACTGCATTGACCACTTTGCTGATGGACAGTGTGATCAAGGCTGCAACACAGAAGAATGTGGTTGGGATGGCTTAGACTGTGCACCCAAGACCCCAGAAGACCTTGCTGATGGTGTCCTGGTTTTAGTAGTCCTTTTGCCTCCAGAGGAGCTTATTCGCACCGGCACAGCATTTTTGCAGAAGTTAAGTGCTATCTTGCGCACATCCGTGCGTTTCAGGTTGGACCACAATGGAGACGCAATGATCCGTCCCTACACCCGTCGAGAAGCACGTCTCAAGCGAGAACCACGCATCAAGAGAGAACTAGAGCCTCAACAAGAGGTTGTTGGGTTAGTCAAACATATAGTAAAGATAAAAGCTTAAGTATTTACTGTAGGGTGCACAATACACAAAACACTTTTTTCTCTGCTTTTCATGTAGGTCCATTGTCTATGTGGAGATAGACAACCGATTGTGTTCTCAGGCATCAGATGACTGTTTCCCTACAGCTGAGAGTGCTGCAAAGTTCCTGGGAGCCTTGTCTGCAACAGATATGCTCAACTTTCCTTATCCCCTCAAGGAAGTTAGTGGTGAGTGGAAATACTTCATCAACATGAAAAACTACCAATTAGGTGTAAATATGTAATCACTGGTTTTGCTCTCTCACCACAGGTGAAAGGATCCCTACTGATCCTGATCCCATACCACAGTGGGGCAAGCTGATGCTTGCAGGGATAGCTTCTCTTTTTGTTCTGATCATCCTTGTGTTAGGCATGCTGATTCGTAGAAAACGGGAACACAGTACCCTCTGGTTTCCTGAAGGCTTCTTTCTCAAGAAGGAGCCCAGCAGTAACAAGAACCGCAGAGAACCTGTTGGTCAAGATGCTCTTGGAATGAAGTAAGTTATTTCCAAACAGTATTGTTAGAACTGAACCACTTATGCACAACCCTTGTGGAGCTGCTTTAAGATTTTTATTTCAATTTGAATCAGTTACTTTGAACTTACACTATGTTAATCTTTAAACAGACACATGCCAAAAACTGTGGAGGAATCTCTCCTTGGTGATCACAGTGATCAGTGGACAGAATCAGACTTCCCTGAAGCAAAACGACTCAAGGTTCATTATATAACCTCTTTACAAAAAAATATCTCTATCAGTTTAAATTAACACAAAAAATAAATTTTTGTATATATTTACGTGAATCCAGGTTGAGGAGCCTAGCATGCTCTCAGACAGTGAAGATGCAGTGGACTGCAGGCAGTGGACACAACATCATCTTGCAGCTGCAGACATCCGTGTACCACCTACAATGGCCCTCACACCACCTCAAGGAGAATTTGAAAGTGATTGTATGGATGTTAATGTCCGAGGCCCAGGTTGGTAGTAAAATATGAATTTAAGCTGTATTTGGCAAACATTTATTATACTGTATTAATGTAATAAACCATACTACTCTCCTTCCAGATGGTTTTACACCTCTGATGCTGGCATCATTCTGTGGAGGTGGCCTAGAACCTGAGGTAGCAGAGGAGGAAGAGAATGAGGAGTGTTCAGCCAACATCATCTCTGACCTGATCTACCAGGGCGCATCCCTCGCTGCCCAAACAGACCGTACTGGTGAGACAGCACTCCACTTAGCAGCTCGTTATGCTCGTGCTGATGCTGCAAAGAGACTTCTGGATGCTGGGGCAGACGCCAATGCTCAAGATAACACAGGACGCACACCACTGCATGCTGCAGTTGCTGCAGATGCACAGGGTGTCTTCCAGGTAAATATTCTGTTTAATTCCAGAGTTAATGCCTGTATATGAGATACAGGATTTACTCTGAGGTCATTTAAATTTACTCTTTTTCATGTTTCTAGATTCTAATTCGCAATCGTGCCACTGACCTTGACTCCCGTATGTATGATGGCTCTACTGCTCTGATACTGGCTGCACGGCTGGCAGTAGAGGGTATGGTTGAGGAACTTATCACTTGTCATGCTGATGTCAATGCAGTTGATGAACTAGGTAAGTGTTTAAAAACTTTCAGCTAATTAACTGATGCTGATATTTTATAAATATATATTCATACCAATAGAATTGATATGTATTCTCAATGTTTGTGTGCCTCTCAGGTAAATCTGCTTTACACTGGGCTGCTGCCGTGAACAATGTGGATGCCACTCTTGCTCTACTGAAAAACGGAGCTAACAAAGATATGCAAGATCTTAAGGTATGCCAGTTTTTGATTACAATGTTGCATCAGCATGGTTTCCATTTAGAAACATACGTTTATATTTAATAGTTTGTTGATTTTGATTTGCTTTCTATTTATGTTTTTTTGTTTGTTTTTTTTTATCTAGGAGGAAACCCCTCTGTTCCTTGCAGCACGAGAAGGCAGCTGTGAAGCTGTAAAAGTGCTACTTGCTCACTTTGCAAACAGAGAAATCACAGACCACATGGACAGGTTGCCAAGAGACATTGCTCAGGAGCGTATGCATCATGACATTGTGCAGCTTCTTGATGAGTACAACACCGTCAGGAGTCCTCAGAGCCATGGGGCTGGACATCAACTTACTGGAGGGCACACTCTGTCCCCACTGATGTGCCCTCCCACTGCCTTCCTTCCAAGTCTAAAGAACACCCCACAAGGCAAGAAGAACCGTCGACCTGGGACCAAGGGTTCCAGCCTGGGAGGTCAGCATGCTGCTAGTCTGAAGGAGTCAGTGAAGGCTCGCAATAAGAAGCTGACCCTTGACATGCAGAGTGCTTTGCTGGATAGCTCAGTGACTCTGTCCCCAGTTGACTCACTGGACTCACCCCATGGAGGGGCTAGCAATGCTGGCTATATCACCAATCCCACTTCCCCTGTGGCTATGCAGTCACCAGGGCTTTTCCACTCCTCCATGTCTGTCCCAAACACCCCAATGATACATGGCAGCATGCTGGAAGGAGGGGGTCCTTTTGCTGTGTCTCTTGCTCAAATCAATGACCTGGGAGCTGGAGGAATGTCCCTGCAGGGCCGCGTCTCTATGGCTTCAGATGTCAACCATGGTTATGTGCTTAGTTCTGGCCAGATGGGTGTTAACATAGGCATGGTCAGTCCTGTCAGTGTGCCCTTTGACTGGCACAGTCACATGACTCCCTCCTCCCAGTGTGGTCAGCAGGTTGTGCATATGGTGCAGAGTAGTCAATCAAGCATGCATCCTCAGAGCCCAGCCATGCAGCAGCAGAACATGCTGATGCACCAACAGCAACTTTATCGCAGTCCCATGCTGCAGCCCACACCTGTTACATCCACACCCACTATCAGTCCAGTAAAGCTTCCTTCCATCAGTGAGCAACAGCAGCAGCTCATTAATCACAATATCACCAAACAGCAAAGCATTGCCCGCATGAGCACTTCCACTCCACCAACACCTCAGACTTCACAGCCTCCACCATCGTTCTTCCAGCAGCAGCAGCTTCCTCAGCTACCCTCCCAGTCACAGCCTCCTGCTCAGTCCAGCCAGGGAGCCACGCCAGCAGGCCAGCCCACTCAGGCTCTTCCCTCCCAGCCAAGTGGCAGCACTGCAGTGAACGAGGATTATCCAACCCCTCCCTCCCAGCACAGCTATTCAGTAGATGCCACGCCGAAGCATTACCACAACTTACCCAGTGAGCACCCCTATCTGACCCCTTCTCCAGAGTCTCCTGAGCATTGGTCCAGTCCGTCTCCTCATTGTGTCTCTGACTGGTCAGATTCTACCCCCAGCCCAGCGGTTTCGGTTCCCAACCAGACCCAAATTACTCAAATTCCAGAGGCCAATGGCAAGATGCAGGTGTTTGCATGAAGATTTTTTTGGCCTTGACCTGAAAATGGAATTGACAAAAAAATTCTGTGGACTGACTTTTGGGTCTGTCTGTGTTTTTATCTGTTGGTCTGTTTCCAAGATTTTCATTGGATTTGGATTGACAAGGTTCATCACGAGGACCGTCTGCTAGTGATTTTTGCAGAGAAAAAAGTAAAGGGAAACGTGTGTTGTCTGAAAAACAGCAGACAATTTAATGAAGTAATTCTGTCACAGATGGACTTGTTTTTTATTATAAAAAGAAAAAGTATATGAAGAAAACCAAGTCTTTAGTTTCAAAGACTTAGGGACAATTTCTTGAAAACTAACAAACGATTTTAAAAGTAGAAAAAAGACAAAACGTAAAATGCTGAAGGGATCTCATTTATTTTTATTTATTGTTTATATCTATCTAAACTGCTTTTTAGTTTTTATTTCTGTTCTAGCTTCTCATTTAAACTGCCATAAAGACGTTAAAATGGTGTTTAGCAAATACATTTCAAGATTTGCTCTACGGTAGTGATGTTTGACTGATTTATGGTATATGATTACTTTCTATATGAGTATTATGAACAAGAATGTAGATAAGTGTCTCCGAAGCACTTCCAAGTGACCAGCCTCACAGGGCAAGTCTCAAATACAACATTTGACTACAGTTGGTATTTATAATATAAGAGGGCATTTAATCTGTTTAATTTTAAAGTTTATCTAAAAAAAAACTGCTGAAAAAGTTTTTGTGAATGCTTATATTTTACAGCTTTTTGCTGATATTACAGGATTTTATTTTGTTTTCAATTCTACCATCAGTTTTAAAAAACCTTCATATTTATGTGTCCTAGAGAATATTTGGCCTAAAAAATCAGCTTGTCACTGCCCTCACATTTTATTTGTTGTTTTATACTCTGTATATTTGTGGAAAACACTTTTGAACATTTCTTCAGATGTATTAAGCTATGCTTATATCAGCTGCTATTTTATATCACTCTTCCCTGCAAACATTCCTCTGATTTTCCTGTCTTGCTTTGGTTTGATGTGGTGCCTTTAGGTGACACCCAACAGAACAGAACCAGACAACTGACTGAGTTAAACTATTATGCCCATATTCAAAAATGGACTCAATGGATTGTTGGCAGTATTTGGGATCCTGTTGGAGCTCTCACCGTGTCTCTGCAGTGGAGTATTAGTCAGTGTGAGAGTAAGGCTGTTGGACTGTGACTGCTGATGCCCTGTCACTCCTCAGGGAGGTGTTTTATGGCATGCAGATGGACTGTTCCACTGCATCAACAGTAGATGCCAGTCCAGGGGTCATGGTGATGCATTCTGATTACTGTAAAAGAAAAGAGAATGAGGAATAAACACTACTATGTAGTGCTGCACCTGCTTTTTTTTTTTTACTAAATTCCGAGATGAGAGCTTTCCAGTTTTTCACAACTATTTTCTCCCAAGTAACCTGAGCATGTAAAAGAGTTTATTCTCTGTTATGCACATTTCAGCAAAGTTCTTTATGATAAATTACTTTTTTATTTGCATCTCATGAAGAGATGAATTAGCCCATGACTTTTAGCTTCTAGCTGTTGATGTGGTGACCTAAAACACTGCCTTCAGTAATGTCATAAACTTGAGTTTATCTTTATTTCATCGTTTTTTCCTGTTCAGTATAGAACCAGACTTTGTTCTATTAAACCTGGGAAGTATGTTATTGTTCACAGTCTAATTTGTATTTTACTTACATGTCATTTTTATTTTTTTATTTTATTTTTTTTTTGTTATTCATTTGTTTGTTCTAATTTTATATAACTGGTCTTATAATTTCTCTACCAGGTCGCACTAAGTGTTTTGTACATTCACAGTTTCAGTTTGTTTGTAAATATATTTGTTCTGGGTAGATCTTTGCTTAAGAAGTCTTATGTTTCCAAAATAATTGTTATGTACTAAAAAGGACAAAAATAAAGGTTATTTCATTTAGCATTATCTGAAGCAAAGGCTCTGATTGATTTTTTTTTTCTTGTTGAAATATACACTGAAATATACAACCCCAGTTCAAAAAATCATTGAGACAAAAGCAGAATGCAATGGTTGCAGAGCTCTTAAGCTCATATTTTATTCCTAACAGACTATAAACAGCATATCGGATGATGAAACTGTGATATTTCACCAAAAATAGTGGGATATTTTGAATTTGATGGCAAAAACAATTTTTAGAAGATGTTGAAACAGAGGCAATTAGAGGCTCTAAAAGTATTTGACAATTCAAAAACAAATAGACAAACATTGGGCAATTAATCATGTTGATTAACAACACTTCCATAACGTGACTGAGTATTAAAAGTAGATCGTCTTGGACATAAAGATTTTGGATCTGTTTGGATATTGGATAAGGTCTCTGACCCTGTCACCAGTTCATGACATCATCACTCATCACCCCTCCTCTCCCCAAATCTCATGTAAATGTACACATAAATTTAACCTCCAGATATTTTTCTAGATTTATTTATTCTTTTTCTGCTTCCAGCAAATAATTTTCAACCTCTCAAGAATAAAGCAAAACTGTGTTCATCTTCATCAGAATGGTAACATGATGAAGATGGACATTAAGTTTGTGATTGTAAATGACTTGTTCTTTTTTTATTGGTTTCAGGGTGACCGTTAGAAGTACCAGCTGAGTCTAATTGGTCATTATTACACAGCTGATCAGTTAGTTATGTTTGGGGTGAGTCTGAGAAGACTTTTATCAATACAGGAAATTGTTTCAGGTAAGCTGCTTAAGCAACTGTCCTTCAGTTTAAAGAATATTTGGTACAGTCAAAGTTACATTTTACTACAAAATGTGACAAATTAGTTTTAGGTGTAATTATGTACTTTAATTTACATGAGCTTCACAACATGCTCAAAATATATTAAACCCTTATGCTGTAATCTTAAAATTTTCAGTTTAGCAACTATTTCTAATTTCTGTCATAAAAAGGAAAGCTGCTTCATGAAGCCCAATCTGTTAGAAATATCTAGTTAATTTTTAATTCTTAAGGCTTGTATTGTGCTTGTGTCAGTGTTTGGTGCTGGTTGTTTCTCTGTTTGCTGCATTTCATCGCCTTCAGTTTACATAGTGTATTTTTTATGTCAGTACTTGTTCTACAGACTGATAAAGTAGTTGGTACGTGTAAACTGTGTTATTTGTGGCTTGCATTTTTTTTCTGTACAGCACTTTGATCCTATACAGTTTTTATGTAAGTGTTTTATAAATAAAGCTGGATTGGGTCAGTAGTAGACTGAAACATTAAACAAATCTTCAGGCCACATTTTCATTGTGTTGAGATCTACTCTCATTAACTGCATTTTTTTTCTACAATGGCCTGGTTTAATGTGAACTACATGCTACATAGAGCATTTAATCACAGGTCTCAAGTCAATAATTTAAACAATTATTAGTTGATGGTAAGAAATTGTGTCATTCTTACTTTTCTACTTAAAAATAAATGTAAAACAGAGAAACGTGTCCAATGATGTATTTCTACACAAAAATCTAAAAGTTGTAGTTTCTTATTCTGCCCTTAAGAGGGCAGATTTACTATTCTGAAACATATGAGAGTCATTACTGCCACTGTGTTGGGATTAAGCCTGTCACATACACTATGCAAAAAAAGAAAAAGATGGCTTTATTCACATCATGTTAAACACATTTAAGCTGTTTAGAAAAAAGTTGTTTTATAAAGACATTGCTTAATGTGCATGACTGTATTGATGCTACTGATCAGAGGAACACATTCACTCATTCAGATCTCTGTCCCCTAAAAACCTTTAACTCTTGGTCCAGAACATATGGCGCTAATAAAGTTCAGCAGTCCCAGGAGACCACAACAACTCAGTTTACACAATCAAAGGACTTCCCCTAAGAAGAGTCCGGCCTCCGAGCTCTGATATAACTAAATTTACCATGAACAAAAAGATAATAAAATGGTAAACTGTGATTCTTTGTTTAAATCTCTGAGCATTTTATAGAAATGCTGCCTGCTTTTTACCATCTTCCTCAGGAGTGTGTTGGTGTTTCAACCACAATAAGTCTTTGTGTAAAAAGTCACTGTAAACTGTTCCTTCAAAATATTAGACAGAAGTAAAATATGAAATTTAAGCAATCTAAGTCTTTCTTGGGGGAGTTTTTATTTTAAATGCTGGACCTCATCTGGCTGTTCTTTTCCTTAAGGTTTGCTGTTTTGTAAGAAAGGGGAGTGTCCATCGGGGGCGTGCTCATACAACAAAAACAGCAACATCTGTTAAAATAGCTTTTTTTTTTTTTTTTTTTTTTTTTTT